>JADDOH010013535.1:0-12163 GCA_016648135.1 Agrypnia vestita | reverse complement strand
AGTGGGTATGGAAGTCTTTTGTGGGTGTTCATAGGGCTTACGACCTATCGTATCGAACATAATAATTTCGTTGTCTGACAGTCTGTACGTCCATCTGTCGGTAACTTCGTGTAACGTCCGTAATTTCGTTTGAATTCACGGCTAATAAAAACAAATTAAACGACAGAGATGGGGCTTGAACCCCGGGTCAGCAAACCCGAACCGGCCGAACGCATGTTGCTACCGCCGCCTCTCCGTGGACCGCCAAAAGGTACTATAAATATATACTAGGGCTTAGCAAAGACCATTTCATGTTCCGCACAGCACAATCGCCAAATCACAATCAATCAAAAGATGAAAAACTGTATTCTGAATGTATATAAACTGGTCTAAAATGGAGTTTAAAATTGAAATAATTTTCAGGTGTATTCTAGTGTAATGTTAATAATTCGAAAGAATGTCATACACTCATAAAAGATATTGCTTTAAACACTCCAATCAAAAAATAAAGATATATACAACTTTAAAAAATTTGATAGATGTGTGGTTGATATTGGGTGGAATCTGTGAAGATTTACACTAGACTAGCACTATTCACTCGTCTATGGAACACTTTATACTCGTCTGTTGAATATTCGAACGTTTGTGGTCAGTTTCCGAGCAACTGTTAGCAATTGCTCGGAAATGAGTGCGATATATTCATATCCATATATTCCATATCCACATTCCCATATAAAAACATCCCATGGTTTTTCGCTTTTATCTGTGACTTTCACTAAACTTCAAAACACACTGACCCTCCGCGCGTGCTTCTACGGAATTAACATTTCGCGCGTATTTTAGTGAATATGATCATTTCGCGATGTTCCCGTATAATCCTGTGCTTTCGACTATCTCTGATTTCTTTCTAACATCTACTAGATTGTTCGAAAGACTTTGTGTAGTTCCTATTATTTTAGACTTGCGATAGTACATTAAAAATAATGAAATTATGTACATGATGAAATACAAACATAATTTTATTCAAATTCGCAGGCGCCACTGAACAACTCGAGTAGTCGAGCTTATAACGAGTTTTTTATCAAACATTTTATTTACGAAAATAACCGTTACGAGACTGAAGATTGCTGGGAGTGTTGTGCGTAATATAGTAATGTGTTAACTGTCTGTTTTCTTGTAAATACATCTAACGAGGAAGAGGAAATGAAGTGCGTGCATATTCATCTTACACATAAAGGTTTGGCTACCCTTCAGGTTGTCAACTTCAGCGCAGCTGGTTTTATGACCTTTACAGGGTCGTTCTGTTCTCATCGATGTGGTTATCTATGGCTGCGAATTTATATCGAAGGTAAATTGTACATTGCAAAATGCCTATCTAAATCTCGAAATATTACCCGAACATTTTTATTAATTAAAAATACTGTCACGTGTTGACACACTTGATTTAATATTCACTAGAATATTCCATCCAGTTTCTTACGTATTATCCGCTTTGGTTTATTTCGCTACGTAAGAACTTTGCTAAATTATTCGCCTGAGTTATCGCACGGTTGGCCACCCTGGCTGACTTCGGCTTGACTTCGCTTCTATTTTCGCTGTCAAACGCGTTAAACAACAACCACTCGCGCGCGGTCTGGCCTCGTATTTATATCAGAGGTGTACGCGGCTACTTTGTGCTTTCTGGCTTTTTCTAGTGTTTAGGAGAAAATTCTCGTGGCTTCTATATTCTTGTAGATGTTTCTCGAATGTTTCAGGTGCCTCCCGAAAGCCGTAAAACACTGTAGACCGTTCTGGATCCTTTGATAGTGTTGTGAGCAGTGATAGGAGTGCGCAATTGTCTTTAGCCTCGTTATAATATCGTTATAACAGTATAATACACGTTATATATTTTTGATGCGGAATGTAATTTTATGATTAATAATTTATTTAACTCAGCCAAACGAAACATCGCGTCTTTTACTGACCATCATGCAGTTTCTCCGCGGGGATAAGCAGAGAGGATGAAACGCTCCACTGTTCTTATCGTGGATAAAGCGAGACAGGACAGAACAGGAAAAACCTGTCAAGAAACTTAGAGAGAAATTTTCTTGAGTACTTAAAGGATTATGGGACTCCTTTTATACGAGATCATAAAGAGTTTTATACAAGTTTATAAAGAGGTATAAAAGGAGTATTTTTTAAGATGCCGCTAACCATTGAGAATATAGCCGGCTATGTGTTTATAGTAGATCTATTTTAAGAATTTTAAAATGAAATGTTTCTCCCGATTAAAAACTGCCGGGTGCCTTACGAGAACCTGCCAGTGCGCTGGTCAGGCCTACACGGCGTCAAGAATTGTGGTAACCCTGACGAGTGCCTGACCAGCGCACTGGCAAGCATTGAACTTGATACCGGTTGAAGAAAATGCCTCCCATAATGTAGGCTTACTTACATATTATGCGATGTGATTAATAATAAATAATAAAAAGTAATCATTGAAAAAAATGCAAACTTTGATGTCGCGTATCTTCATAATTATTGATATTAGGTCATGGTTGCTTGAACATTTTCGACTTATAATCCAGGCAGGAATATAGTCCTGAGGGGTTATCAATGTTTTCCAAATAATGTCGCCGATTGCTTGCTGCGCGGCCTGTAGAGCCCGCTGCGCGGCCTGTAGTGGCCGCTACGCGGCCATTGGTATTTATTATTGGCTTTCGTCCATTGAACTGTTAGGCCCTGCGTGCAGTTATGGTGGTGTTTTGCGACCAATTCAAGTGATGTCACAAGACATCTACGTGACTCTCAAGCAACGGAATTTCGAAAACGCAATATTTATTATGCTAATACAAAGATCGTGACATTTCTATTACTTAAGTACCAACCTACCCTATATTGATATATTTTCTATTTTCACTTGCGAAAAAATCGAAATCATTTTTCAATTACTCCTTATTTCAACTATGAAAATTCAAATTATGAATTACCGCGTATTTTCGAATTAACGGAGTTAATCTATTTTAAAATTAACATTTGGGACTTTTTTATTTGAAAATGTCGAATTATAGGGAATTTCGAATTATCGGGATTTTACTGTATATTAGGAAACTGATATACACTATATATGCATGTTCACCTAGAGTTTTTAAAGAAAATTATCGTCAAAATGTTATCAAAAGCATATACATAAACTAAAGAAATGAAATTATAGGATAAAATTAAAAAAATATTTAAATTCTCAATGAATACAATATTTTCTGTAAAATAACCAGTTTCAACAATCCCTTGAATACAATTATCAACAATTTGAATCAGAAATACACCCTCAAGCAACCGACATATAATTTATTGTCTATGGGTAAATTCTGGTTCAGGTAGAAGTCCAACCTCAGGGCCTAGCAGCTAGCAGCAAGCAATCGGCGATAACCAATTGCTCAACTGCTTGTTAAATGTAATGTTCCCTGCTTTTCACCTGTAAAATGTAATTTCTCTTTTCAATATATGATTACTAATGTTTCTTCCAACCATTCTTGTACCATTACATAAGCCCGTCACCAACGGTTAAATTTCTATGAAGAATAATAATTTCCATTTATACTGTTTGAAAATTCAGCTGGGAAATTAAAACGTTCATTTATATCTTAACCACCTTCATCATTAATAATACAATCAATCGAATTGTATGTAAACATTAGACCTTCTAATCGTCCCAATACATCTAAGTCAACTAAGCGCGTTCGTTCTTTAGGCAAAAAATTGCATGTTTACGCATTAAACATCTGCTACAGAATGCATTTCATTAAATATATTTTTGACTGCTACCTTCACTTCACATTCAATTCAGAATGTCTATGCGATACTGTTGAATAAAAAGATTCTGATTATCATCATCTTCAACGATATCAGTGTCAATTAATGTATGTTATAGATATCTCACAGAGACGAAACTGTATTTTATTATGGGAAAGTAGGTATAGAAGTCATTTGGGTGTACATAGGACTTATGACCTATCTTTATGGTTTGCTTAAGTCCTATGTACACCCAAATGACTTCTATACCTACTTTCCCATAATAAAATACAGTTTCGTCTCTGTGAGATATCTATAATATACATTAATTGATTAATAATGTCTCTGTGACATAAATCCAGCATTGTTCTGAAAGATTTGAACAAACTCAAAATATTCTGATATCAGTGTCGTTGATGATGATGATAATATCGTACGATAATGATGATAACATTATACGTAATTTTAAACTACCAGCTGCAGTTGGTAATATATTTTTGAGAGAAGTTAGTAAGACACCAATTTTACTAATTTAGAAACAGCGACAACATCACAATTTTCGTAGTAAGAATTTTGAAGAAAATATATAAACCAATAAATTGGATCTTCAAAATTCAATTTCGATATGACTTGCCAGGAGTAAAAATAGAATTGATTGAAGAAAATGTGGTATTTCGTTATTTCTAATCAATAAATATCATCATCGTATTAAATAATGCATATAATATTTCTACATATTAAATAATATTTAAATGTATTTTAAAGTGATCTGTAAAACTCAAAAAAATTAATCTTTTTAATGTACTCTAAAATGTTTTTTTTAACTGGTAAAAGAAATCACCCACTTACAACATCATTTTTAGCGTAATTAGTATATAGATATCTGGGATTAGTTTTAATCCTTCGTACTAAAATTAAGTAAGAAATGCCTTCTAACTAATAATCCCGTGAGATGTTCTTGAGCAGTATATGAGTAATTTAGAGGTCTACGAAAAATCGAGAAAAAGAAGTGGTCCTTTAGTTCAGACCTCGCCGCTTTGCAGTTCTCTGAACTTTTCAAGGTCTTCAAACTTGCTATCCGCTGGATTTTTTCCAGTTAGTGGTGGTAATATATATTTTTTATACATATTGCTGCTCTTTTCTTTATATTTTTAATTTTTATACTTCATTTTTTGGTGCTATACCTGATACTTTTTATATTTTGTTACTTATACCTAACTGATATTGTTTAATGTGTGTGGTTTTTGAATTTTGTGTTATATTTTTTATGTAAAAGCCTATGCACATTGCTGCTCTGTACCTACTTCATATTTTTAATTTTTATGTTCATGTTTTGGTGCTATACCTGATACTTTTTATATTTTGCTGCTTAAAACTGATATTGTTTAATGTACTTATGTGCTATTTGAATTTTATGTTATATTCTTTATGTAAAAGCCTATATATTTTCATATTTCACATTTCCTTTAGCAAACCACCTCAGCGATTCTTTCCTTATTCTATCTACTACGCCTTTTCCGCATTTCATTCACTTCTAGGCCCGAATGCAGAGTCAATACTTATATTGATTTAAAGGTTAAAGTACGCTCATTTAAGTATTCGCTCTGTATTCGGGCCCTAGATTTGGCTTTTTTTCAAATGTTAAGGCGACATCTATCGAATATCGTCCCAATAATATTGTATGGTATTATTAACCAGGCGCAAACTTCTTTTTGACACACAAACACTTCTGACATTTTAATTTACAAATTGTAATTTATTGTTACCGAAAAAAAAGCGACCCCTTCATTACATATGTCAAGGTTATTCAGATCAGTTGTAGACAAGGGATTAAGGACACTTATTTAAATTATTTTACAACTAACAGGTGTCGTAATTATGTACTTTTTGCATTATACATTTGAACATCAATTGTACCCACATTAATAATTCAGATTTTTCATTTAATTGTTACGTTGAATACTTGTTTACTCATTATAACACAGGAAATTAAAATTTTCAGTGTCCTGAATCGCTTATTTATCGAAACCTTAATTTTTTTATCCTTTTGTTTTCTTTAGTTATATCCTTGCGTTTCTTTCAGTCTTTTTTGTGCATTTCAAGTATTTAACCACATTTTGTTAAAATTTTTAAAGTATTTTTAAATTCATTTTTTCAGTTGATATTGTTATATATTTGCATCAGTACGAGCCTCCCGTAAAGTTAACTCATATTGTAATACTGCTTACAATATAAATAATTTTAAAAAAGTGCTATATTATCCACCTTCCATGACATTAACCCGAATTCGTCGATGTGCAATTTATACAAATATATTTTTAATTATGCGTTTATATTCCTTAATAGCGCCATCTCTGGGTGGTTGTTTGAAGATTAAAATTTTTGCATCCGTCTTTGATAGACGCCAGTTTACAAAGTATTCCAAAGATGGCACCGCTTAGATCTGGCAAATAATATTTAATATTTTTTACCTACTTGCATATTGATTATCATAAAAAAACAAGATATTGATTTGGAACTTTAATTTACGTGTATAAGTTCATCTGGAATCTTTTTGATGATTTCTGAATTTTGAAATTTTCTGAACGAATGTTGGAGCATTTAAATTTATGAAACAGGACAGTATAGAGCATTTTCGAAAGGTGGCACCACACAGAATTTGAAATAAAAAAAAATATTTTCTTAGTCTTAGACAAAAATTATATATTTATTTTAAAGTTTTGTTATCTATTGGAGTCGATATTACCTTTAGAATTATATTTTGAATGAATTTTTTATTTTATAATAATAAAATATAAAAAAAAATAATAAAAATTTAATTAAATTTTCTGGTTTGTGTCTTCTGGGGTGTTATACCGTATTTTTATGACCTTTATGACCGACTCTTCGGAACCCATTGCAGGGTCCATCATCAGGGCCGATGTCAGCCCTGATGATGGACTTGATATGAAATTGATATTTTTTGGATACATATTAAATTGACATTTTTTTAGTACCTTGTTGGTCATGTAGACCTCACCAATGAAGATAAGCTCTCAAGTCTGATGAGGGAGCCTCAGTTCTTATTTTGTATATAGGTACATATGTAAATATAAAATTTATATATAAAATATACATTTTATATTTTGTATATAGGTACATATGTAAGTCATACAGTAGTAAAAGGTAATTTGGTAATTAATAGTATTGAAGTATTTAAATGAATTTAAGTTGGATTTAGGAAGGGTTATTGTTGCAGCGTATCTCGATAGGTAGATTATTGTAGTAGTTGATGGCTTTATAAATATATTAGTTCTGTTTTTGGTTTGTTTTAAATTTAGTCGTTGTGATTTAGTTTCCATTTCTCGTAAGCTTAAAGTATTCCTGGTTTTCTGTAAGGCTTTTTCTGTGCCTATTTCAATAAAGAAACATGCTTAAAAATATCATCCACGTTTGGTACTGGAAACAATTTGAAAGGATCTTTTGTTGGAAAGGCAGATATTTTTTTCAGCATTACGATTCGGGCGATCCCTCGCAAGATGGATTGCCGATCCCCAATAATAATAATTTCGAATGTGTCCGTCCGTAACAACCTACAGACAAATATCAATGTGATGTTTTGTGGGTCTGAGATGTAAAAAAAATATATATATATATAGCGCTGATTTCACAGTCTTGACTAGCGGCCGAAATAAATAATAAAAATACGTCATTTTTGAGTTATCAGAATGCACAGCCGTAGACAGCGACTCAATAGTGGAGAACTCTCAAGATAGCCACGGGAACGGAACGACATCTGGCGCCACTGTCATTATCTTCGTATTTTAAAGATTAGGGCAAGCTACTCGCATAGAAATCATAAAATTTCCTGTGGCATTGCTCAGAAAGGAAATACCTATTTTCATTTTTACAGAAATTCTAAAAGTATTTTAAAATTGGGTAAAACAAAAGACTTGTCAACACTCACTTTAGACCCCACCCCGTCTCTCTTTATGACTACTGTAGTTTCGAGAGGACTTTTTTTTCTCATCTTCATGTTGGATCTCAACACAGGAACCAATTTGGAAATCTTTGAAATCATAAAGAATTTAATTTCCTAGAAAATACTTATGAATACCGTCACATTTCAAAGTACTTCTCGGACTCTGAATTTGTTTAAAGATAGAGAGAAATTGTCAAACTTTAAACAACGGCGATGTTCCTTTATTCTTATATTTAGACTTCTGGCGGTTAAACGATTGATATGAACAGTTTGGAAACCGTCAAAATTAAAAAAAAATCAATTCTGAGAAAACGCTCATAAACAACATTGGATACGATCGGATGTCTCCGATCCTCAATATATTTCCCTTAAAGACCAAAAAATTCTCCCCACCATGCGACCCGTTGCTCCACTCAAATACAGTTGACAATTTTTTTGTATTTAAGGTTAGTTAAAAAATACACCTGAAAACGAGAGGGACTATAATAGTGACAGGCGCGTGCAGTGAGGACATTGAAACGTGACTTTCATGTGATCATATATTTTGTAAAAAATATGTAAATTAAATATTTATCTGACAGAATATTGTATTGTATTATATATAAATTATATAATTTAAAAATAAAAAAATAGTAAAATATATAAATTAAATATTTATCTAACAGAATTATAACGAGGCTAGAACGTATCACGCGCTCCTCAAGTGACAGTTTGAATTGATCACAACACCATCGAAGACTCCAGAACGGCCTAGCGTAATCTACGGTTTTCGGGAAGCATCGAGAAAAATCTATAAAAGCCTGGAAGTCAGATGTTCTCCTGAACACTGAGAATGCCTAAAAGGTTCGATACCAGCATTGGTCAGATATAAATACGGGCCAGGCCGCGCGCGGGTTGTTGTTGTTATAGCGCGATTGACATCAAAACAGCGAAGGCAGCCGCGACCTGCGGAGGCCAGGGTGGTCAACCGAGCGACGATTCGTCGGTGAATAATCTAGAAAAAATTTTACGTAGCGAAATAAACCGCAGTGAATAATACGTGCGGAAATTGGATGGAATGTTCTAGTGAATAGTGAATAAAATGTTAAAGCGATTTTAAAGTGTATTTACGAATAATACATTTACGGAATAGTTTTATTTAAATAATAGCGTTAATTTTAATAGTTTTAAGTGACTTTGTACATTAAATAATTAATCAGTAATTAATAAATCCGTAACAAATTTCCAGCGTCTTCATTAATTCCTCTCGCAGCCACGACACGTGACAATATATTAAAATATGAACAATATGATAATTATTGTGACAGGAATATTACGAAACATGATTTAAAATTTTTCAAAATATATAGTTACGTAAAAGTCGTGCTTTAAGTTCCCGCTGCACGCCCCTGAGTACTGACAAATACAACTCAAAGTGTGTGTCTCACTCTTAAAGAGATAAATCTTTGAATCATGCGTACTGCCATTGATGACGTATGGAGTGGAGGCGATGGCCCTTACAAAGAAAAGTGTAGAAAAGCTCAATTGCACGCAACGATCCGTGAAGAGATCCATGCTTGGAGTAAGCCTAAGAAATAGAAAAAGAAATGATGAAATTATTTCTGAAGTGGAGACCTTGGGAAAATAAAAGAGACGTTGGAAAACCTGACAAGAGATGGGCTGAGGATATAGTCACTGTGAGGGGAAGAAATGGCTACAACTAGCAAACAACGAGGAAAGTTGGAAGAGTATTGAAGATTCCTATATCCACTAGTGGAGAAGTGAAGACTGAAGAAGAAGAGAAGAAATGCATCATAAGTTCAGTTTAGTGTTAATTAAAATATTCGTATCTAACACTGAATATATAATTCTGAACGCATTTCGAATGTGAGATCTATTTCTAATAGTAGAAGTGTTAACGAAGATACAAAGCTTTTTAATAATTATTATATTTGCCGCCAGGCTGGCAAACTCACCGTTATTAGGGGGGCCTTTTTATTATTATAATCTTGGTCGCTAAGGCGTGGCGGCTTTTTGCTAATAACAAAATATTTTCTAAATCTTACCTTCTGGTTTGCCTTGTACTTTATATCTCTGTGAATGATGGCCCCCGGCTTAAATGAACAATTTTATCCATAAATTAGGTACGTATCAATTACGACCAATATCTACTCGTGACAACCATATATGACTTACATAGGTGGGGTTGATTGGTACTAATCCATCGGTCAGTGAAACCCCAGGCCACTAAAATATATACACATGATTTTTTGAGCATTTTAAAATTTTGTTAGCAAAACAATGACTGGATTTCGTCCCCAGAGTGATAATCATTAATTGAGACAAATTATGGAGATCTCACGTAAAAAGTACATATGTATGGGTGTTACAAGGCTGACGAATAAAAATAATATTACTTCAAATTCCAATAAAAAATATAGATATTTCATTTACCAGAAACTCTTAACGCTGGACATTCACGCAAATGCACATTTTTTTTCGTTTTCTCGAAAATGTGGGTTTTTATTATTCATTTATATCAGAATTTATGTGCTTGACTACATTTTTTTAGAAAGAACCTTTGTTCTTATATAAATACAATAAACTGAACATTATTTACAATCAAATTTATTAATCAATTAGAAAGACATAACAGGAAAATCAAACCAACGAAAAAATGTTTTGCTGCTGCCGGGACTCGAACCGGGATCCCGCCTTTCTAATTGATTAATAGATTTGATTTTAAAATTCACAGAACTTTATTCTGAAACTGAAACTTCACAATTGAAATGATTATCAAAATTTAAACTTTTATCACATATTCTTTATCATTTTTTTACCGACATCGAGGAAACTTCAGTGGTCCTTGCTAAATGAATATTTTTTCGATATTATGTAATTTTTTTATTACATTGTACTGTATATTTTCCAAAATAATAAAATAATTGTAATAAAGAATGTGTTCTTTAATATAAAATTATTAACAGTAATTAAGAAAATGTTTTGTTGTAGCCGGGCCTCGTGATCGAGGGTCCCCTCGCCATTCTAACTTAGTTGTTGCTGCGCCTCTCATTAGCTTTTCGAAGGGAAAATAGCCCTACTCGAGAGGCGTTGACGCATCCTCTAATCATCATCTAATCCACGAAAAAATATTTCCCGGTAGTAGCCAAATATTTTTTCGTGGATTAGATTTTTCCGTGGATTAGATTTTTCCGTATGTCTTTCTAATTGATTAATTAATTTGATTTTTAAAAATTTATATTATTATTTTTTTATTGTTTAATGTAAAATGTGTTTTATGTTAGGTAAATAAAAATATTTTTAATTTTCTTGTACTATAAAAGCCCACTAGGGCGTTGATTAATAAATAAATAAATAAAATAAAATTAATTCATTCCCCACATTGACTTGATAACTAATACAGGTCTAAAAAATGTTGGAATTTATTTTAAGAACTGCATAAAACTTTAAAGACCTGCACACTTATAAAGTCCTCTACACTTCTCTTGTCAGACCTCAAGTTGAATATAACTCGATCATTTGGTCGCCTCACTATGTTAATCATTCAACGACAGTTGAAGATTTATTAATTACAAATTAAATATACGCTTGGAGGATACCAATTATGAATATTTCTTTAGTCAGTCACGGTACGTCTGTGGGACGTACCGTGAAAGACCTAATATTTCTGTATAAGATCATAAATAACATGATTGATTGAACCCAGATTCTTAGTCTGATCGACTTATATGCACCATCGAAGTCATCAAGACACAACGCTTTATTCTATTATAGAGGAAATGTTAGAACTAATGCATTAGTAAATTCCGTAATTCCCAGACTACACTCATTAGGGAATGAATATGACATTTTTGCTGATAGTATAACTGTGTATAGGACTAAATTGAAACAATTCTTTACGTTTCAACTAAATGGTAATGGATAAATAAATTTATATTTTTCTTCTTCCTGTTTAAACTTCTTTCACTTCTGTTTTTAATTTACTCAAATCTATTATATGTACTTTATCCTCTTAATGTACTGTAATCATTATAACTATCTGTCTTTTGTGATTTTTACTTGTATCTGTAACCTTGTACTTGAATATTTTAACTGGATATCTGTCTTATGTGATTTTTTTTGTATATTTTTGCCCATAAGGGCGTTAAATAAATAAATAAACGTATCTATCATTGTCATTAATCATTTCGTCTTTGTGCTATCGATATGTTTGGTGATAATTATTTTAAAATATCACAAACCGATTCGTAATAATTCACTAAGTCGAGTTCATTTATGCTACTAACGAATCCAAGCACTGGCCACACCTACGAGTTACGTCTAACTCTTTTTCCCCAGTCGTTCTTGATCATGTCGCTCGCTTTCTCCGCTATCATGTACACGGGCGAGTTGGGGTGGCCGGACACGACCTCTGGCATGATACTGGCATCCACGACCCTCAAATTCTTGATTCCG
>JADDOH010013533.1:0-12726 GCA_016648135.1 Agrypnia vestita | reverse complement strand
TCTTTATATTTGTAATACATTTCTGAGTTTACACTCGGAGAGAATTTCAATGAATCTAAAAACAGGGTAATGGAATTCTATTCGAATAGTTTCGTGATAATTATTATTATAAACACGATATTGGCTAACAATTATGCTAATTTTTCTTATAATATATCTTTATGACATACATTTACTATTTATTTACTTCCATTCATATGTTGTATAGGCAAGTAAATTATATACAGTAAAAACACATTGTATTACGTAATATTTATCCATTTAACCTTCAACTGGGCGCGTGGTAATTTGAAACGGCAGCGTTTGCGTAGTTTTAATATTTTATTGGAATTGTGTTTAACAAATAAAATATTAGACCTATTTAAGATTTTAGGTTTTTAAAACATCAAATAATTAAATAATCATTTGTTTGTAATAATAACAGTTATCTATAGTTATGTAAAGATAAAATCGCAGTTTATTGTTACTAACCCTTGGGGTGCCTGGTGGGTCTGATAGACCCGTCACTTCAAAGGATCGATGATATTTTTCAAATTTTTATCCAAGCCGGCTGTGCTCTTGAGTAGCTTAACGATACAGACTAGACGTCTTTAGTATATTTTGCCATTCCTCACGCAGTCTACAACGTCTGACCTGAGTAAGACGTGTTTTTTATACGCTTGGATCCGAGGGAGGCCAGGCAAGCGACGTAACTTTTACTACATTAGTAAACAGAATATTTGAGTCCCTCTCGTCAGCAGGTATAATAAATAACTATATATACGTATTAACTATTTATTAATTATACAACTACTAAATAATATAACTATTAAAGTTACTGATAATGAGAAAGACTGCTCCTCTCGAAACTATAGAAGTGATAAAAAAACTCAAATATGGTGTGTAGTACAAAGTTTAATAAATTATATTTTCCAATTTCTCAAATTGCCTTAATGACAAGATTTTATAAATAAAATTATTACATTTATTTAAAATTTTGTTTTATTGTTATACTTCTAAAATCATTGTAAAATTTACCAATACTAGGTTTTTTTTTAACTGTAAATAGTTGCGGATATTTTATACGAACCGACGTTATTTTTTTTTACAGTTTTATACGAACGAACGAAACGAAATCTTATCAACAGAACCGCACCTTACACCGAGATTAGTGAGGGGTCCATTGAAATATACAAATATCCCAATTTCAATAGAGATGACAGTTACAAACTATCAAGTATTTGGCGCCCTGTTTTTAAGACAATGATTCAACCCTTGAGAGACATCGTAGTAAATTCTGCCGACGTAACTAGTACATATTGCACACTGGCGACCTCTATTGTAGAAGAAGTGAACACTCCACAACAAAGTACATATAATTTGCGGCCTCGAAAGCAGTAATCAGTCCGCCCTCTACCTCCGCGGGTAAAGGTCGTCCTCCTGATGACGTTGAATAAGCATTCAACGAAACGTCGAGAATCGTTTCTCGGAAAATCATACGGTTCGTATAAAATATCCGCAATTATTTACAGTTAAATATGTATAACGACCGTAATAACAACCTTAACTCTTTAATAACTAGGGGTTTTCACATGGGTAATCAAGAAATATTAGAAATTAGGAAAAGTATTTATAAAAATATAAATATTCAAATTAACTTTGTAAATAGCCCTGTCTTATACTTGTTACTCCCTTTAAAAAAGGTTGGATCGATTTTTAACCCTTTTCCCGTGATCCAATCGAGCTGAAACTTTGCAAGTAGACTCGTGGCAACGATCAAGAAGATCTATCAAATTTTTCTTAAAAAAAAATAATATATTTTTGGATTTTTCAAAATTTTAATGGTTTTTTCATACAACTTGATAATAGTATAATCAAGCTGTATGAGTATAATTTTGGATTTTTGGAAATTTTTTATTACTCCCTTTCGTAGCGTCGCCCAACCGAAGCCCAACGCGTAGGTTAAGCGCCAAACCAGTTTCCACTAGTAAATGAGAAAGGGTAAAAAAAACTTGGTTTTTATGGGTTACTTTTTTTTTATCTTTAAACTTTACCTACTTAATATGAAACCACACCTCTTCCACCCTCCCCCTTGTTACTTATTTGTCTATACTTTAAAATTAATTTTAGTAAATAAATTAATTGTTCTGAAGAAGGGAGTGTCGCACCCAAAACATGCTGAATTTTTACAATTAAATTTTAGTATGGTTAAAACAAAGTGTAAATTATTTTATTTATTTAGTTAATCTTTACTCAATTGAATAATTACGTAATGTTTACATAACAGACTCCATTAAAAACATCATAACAATATGTATTTTCGTATCGATGATTTAAAAACAATGTAGCATTCATCACAATCATTAATTTACTCGAAATATTCCTAGGAGTTCACAAATTTTACGACCAAAATGTTCAATTTTACGGCGCTTGTCAACGTATATTATTTATCGCTCTTTTGTGAAAGTTTTCTGAAACTTTGATTTGATAAATGAATTCTGTCCATTGAGCATTCTTCTGTATCGCAATATACGACTTTCAACTAGTTCACAACTTTCAAAGATAGAGTTCACGTTTATTTGCCATACAGAAGCACCATTACATAGTATTGTAGAGTATACGGAGAGATCAGAAGAGTCCCAGCAGCTTCCAATGTTCCTGTATTTTGAAAAAGATCTTCTTGTCTTTTCAAATCTCACTCCCGCTTCCTTTTCAAAATAAATAAATACTTAATATAAATCCACGCACGTTATTTTATTATGATTTTGCATTATCATGCATATATATGTATGTAGTTTTCGACGTTGAGATATATTGAATAAAGACATTTACAATATTTTTATACATATGTTCTGAGAATACAATTATTGGATTTTTTCCACAAAGGGATAGTTATTAATGAAGATAAATTATAAAAGTCTCACATAGATGAAGCTGTTTATGTGAGAAACGTGAATTTAAGTCTTCATAGGGTGGTCCAGGGATTACGACCTATATGAGTTGACTTCAGTGATTACTTTACACGATGTAACGTTCACCAATTCCACCGTAAGAACATCCACACATTATCAAATTTTTAAAAGTTGTATGTAAGTTGTAAATCAGTTTTTTTCATATATTCGAATGGACTATGCTAGAGACATCAATGGTCCTTCCCATGATATAATATGCATTAGGAGGATCATAATTAATTTTGTGTATAAGATGATATTAATATATTACTGTTGTTTGTTGTTGTTTCCTGTAAATAAAATATTATAGACTCCGTGAAAATAATATTCAGGTGTCCGAATATTCTGTTCTGCTTTGTTGTACAAATAATTTCTTCAAGGATATGCCCCATTCTACGGATTTTTTTGTCCCAGATAGATAAAATTATTGACAAATATTTTCATTATTTGGAAGACAAATACAGAGATATACAGATAACTTCTCCAACATAGAAACGCACGATGAATTTTTAGTTGAGTTAGATTGCCAAAAACATAGTTCATTAATGTACAAAAAGAAATCTTCTTAAAATTAAGCAATCCGCCCTTAAAGAGTGATTTGTGCCATTTCACAAGTTATATATGAGGTGCTGCTAAGAAAGGATATGATAAGTTATATATTTATGTCATTTACTAACGAGAATTTTGATATTATCGCTATTAGATTAGGTGAGTTTACAGCAAGAAGATGACAAATATTGGTTGGGAGTTGAAAAAAGAGATCAATGGGTTATTAAACTTTACGGCTACATACTATAAAAATGAGTAAACCATAGTCATAGTAATACATAGTCGATGTTGGAATATTTAAAAATGAAATTCATTAAAATTTTTTCCCTTCAAAAAAAGGTAATTACGTAAGGATTTCGGGAACAATTCTGGAGATACAAACAGATTACCTACGTTGGCAATTTGGTCGAAGGTCCCAAAACTTCGTTCGATCCACTCAACTTTCAAATATATAAATATTTATTTTTTAATTTACATTGCAAGCAGAGGGATGGTATATGTACGGATCCTTATACACAATTAGTAGGGAGTTTATTTTATTAATTACTAATTAATATAAATGTAGAAAGAAGTTAAGATAAATATCTATCCATGTGTATAAAAAAGCTTAATTTTATTAATTTTAATTAATTAAGAACTTTGTATAAACCACTTGGAGTAACTTTACGTATACCGGTTTAGAAACTTCTTTCTTTGTTACTATATCTTCGTTAGGATAGACACATACTAACTACTATTCATTACATATTTTAGTAAACAAATTAATTTTTGAACGGAGGCGTAGCTACAATTATGGTGGGGGTAATTGAAAAGTAGCGACCGAAGTGGGTATATCAAATAATGAATTTTCTGTGTGTAGTTTTCTGGGATATTCTGCCGTGTATATGTGATCTCATCGGCCGACGCTTCGGAACCCATTGCAGGGTCAAACATCAGCCCTGGCTTATTACTTACCAGAATTTTTAATATATTAGGACTTTTTATGAATTTCATGAAAATCGAAAATATATTTTCTTTACCACCCTTTCCATATAACCAAACAATATCAGAGATTCCTTCTTTATCCTATTATGCCATACTAAGTATATTCTTCACTTCTATTTTCATTACTCTATTAATACGAAGCATATAAAATAGGCATTTTCATTATTTTTAACCAATTTTAGGCTTTATTCACACAACACGTATATTTCTAAACTTTGCTAAGCTAAGAGAAAGTATAATTATGGTGCAGTTGGAATTTTAGGATTGGATAGAAACATGAATTATATAATTAAAATAAACGATCTAGAAAAAAGGATGAAAAATTATCATTTTATATAAGACCTTACCGCTTTCGTTCGACTAATCGACTTTTCATTATGTTAATTTAATTATTTTCAGTACGCTGTTAAAATTGTTTAAATTCTAAATGAATGTTTTAGAACACATATGTTGTGGTAAATCCAAAAGTAGAGTAATTTTCACTTTGCCAAGTGAAAATAGAAAATCCAAATTGCACCCTGACCTGGCATGTAAACCTGGCTTAGAGCGTCACCCTTAGGTGCAAAGTTCACACCGAAATAACCAAATACATGGATACTTGCCAAATCTGCGCTTTCCCAGGGGGAGCTTCAGGAGTTCACCCGGGACCTCCAGAGGTCCAGAGGCTTTGAATAGGTTGAGATTCTGCATGTGTCACCTTATGTGAATAGGTAAAAGAAAAAATGCTTACTTAGAATGTAGGAAACCTAATAATATTACGTTCAACGGAAAATCACATAATACACATTATTAAATGAATATTTTTTTGTTGTTTTTTGAGTTTAGTTTGTAAATGTAATTTTTAATGTAAACGAAATTTCAAATAAATAAAATTGTAATAAATGTACCTACTTATTAAGTTCTACGAGTTTGTATAGTTGAATATAGTAACTAAAATCATATAAATATGTCGATTTTACGTAGTATATCCACTGTTTGATAATGGCCTAGTAAACCGAAATAGCTTATTTTATTTTATCTTATTTTTTTATTTCATTAAATGTATTAATCAATGTTTGTTAACCAAAATAACTGTTGTTATAAATAAAAGAAAATTATAATACGTATTTACCCTCTATAAGACACTATTACGTCATGTATTAACAACGTACGGCTCTGAATGCTGGGTATTGAGTAAAGAGGATGGAATGTCTCTAATTATATATGAAGAAAAATATTTGGTCCAGTATAGATAAACGGAGTTTGTAGAATACGATACAATGAGGAGGTCTACAATATTTTAAATGAGCCTAACAAATGAAGAGAGAATGCCAAATAAGATTCTCCACACAAAGCCCCAAGGTAGATGCAGAATTGGTAGACCCGAACTCCAATGGCTGGACAAAGCGCAGCAAGACGTGAAATTAAAAAAGACGAGAAAGGGATTGGAGGAGTACATGTCAGGATAGAGGAAGATGGAGAGGAATGTTGGAGGAGCCAAGGTCCACAATAGGCTGGGGAGTCATTGATGATGTTGATTTACCTACCATCGCACGGTAGGCAGAGAAGATAGAGTGCCACACTCTTCTTGCACTATGGAATACAATTCTCGACTCATCCACATTCATACATCTTCGCCTGAAAGCTCGACGATTGTTGAGGCTCCTAATAGGAGCATCTTCCAGTGTCCAGATAATCTGGTCATGCCACGTATTCCGCGATCGCCTTCTTTTTCAGGCGCCATCAACACTTGCTTCATATATCATTCTTATCATTCTTTCCCCATACATTTGCATGACCAAACCATCTGAGCGACCTTTTTTTAATTCTATTAACTATGCTACAATCAGCGTTAAATTGTTTCCTTATATCTTTATTCTTTCGATGATTTAAATAGAGTATATAATTAAGTTATCTGGCGGACCAGGTCTTGCATACTCAACATTATCATTATTATTTTTAACTGTAACTGGTTATGGATATTTTATACGAACTCTATGTTTTTCCGAAAAACGATTCTCGACGTTTCGTTGAATTCGTATTCATGTTCATATTCAATGAAACGTCGAAAATCGTTTCTCGGAAAAACATACGGTTCATATAAAATATCTGTAACCATTTACCGTTAAAAATGTCTAACGACCTTAATAATAACCTTAACTCTTTAATTATTATTATAATTAAAATTAAACTTATTGTTGAAAAAGAAAACTTGAAAGTTCCGCCTACAGGTAAAAAGATAAATTAATTTATAAGTCTTTGCTCGCCATAGTATGTTTATCAATTTAAATTTATCACTGTTTATTCTGTTTGTTGTGTGCTATAGTAAACTGTTTTTTATAATCATATTTTAATTATTTAAATAATTTAAATCTACGTGTATATTCCGCACACGGTGAGATGAATTTTTGTCAAAACTATAGTTTTGAGAGGAACAGTTGTTTTCATCATAACGAATGTTTTAATTTATTTGTGTAGAATAATGTACCTGTTCAATATTGCCGATATCCAGGCGCTTCGCGAAATTAGCCCGAATTGACGTCGACCCCTCTTTCCTCTTTCTCCTCGCCCTACCTACATATTCGTCGAAAACCTGTCATCGAGTGAGTACCATCGTTCCCTTTTATTGTGGAGTTTTGTAAAAGTTATCGTCGAAATTAGAATACTTGTGTCGCATTTATCGAAAATTTACGCAAGTCATCCTTTTTTGACAAGTTCATAGAATAGTGCCGTCAAGTTTCATCATCGCAGTGAAATGGAGAAGGAAAATTTTGTGTAGTGGTAAGTTTTGGTTCTATCTTTTCCTCTTCCGCATTTTCGACGTACAGTCCATTTTTTCCACTACATTCCCATCCCTTATCCCATCTTTCATCCATTTATTCTGTGTCGGCGATTCACCTCGCGCACAGTATCATTAACTAAAATATAGAAATAATCCTATTTAATAAAAGTACAACTTTTTTTTTTAGATAGATTGATGTTATAATTTTGAAATGTTTTTGCATTCTATTAAAAGTATTCATGTATTCTGTGTCATTAATTCCTTTTTATTTTTATTTTACTTCACCATCAGCGAGCTTGGACAAAAGTATTTTTTATGCTTGTCATATACGCGTGTATATTAAACTCATCACATATAAGTGTATTAGAGAGTAACAATCCAAGCTTTGCAAAATGCCATTCAAATTTTTCATTTAAAATTTTTGAAAGAATGGTAAAGAATTTCCCCATTCTATCACGAAGGATTTCGGGCTGTCCGTTTAAAATCCCCTTTGTAAATAATGATCGTTTCTTGTGAATTTTCAGCGCTGGGGGATGCCCCTGTATTTGGGGATATCTGGAATTTTTTGTCGCTCGAAATTAAGCTAGTAAGATGAGAATCAAGATTGTATCTTTACGTTTAAATTAACGTGAACTTTACAACAGAATCTTACTATAGCTCCCCGCTGTTGTCTGTTAATACAACTGAATTGCAAATTAAATTTATTTTCAACGCTAACAATTATTTAGGTTTTAAAGTAATTTTCAGAAACATTTTGTGTGGATCAGCTTAAAATGGCAAGAAATAAAATAGAAATGTTATCTTCGATATAAATTAGTCTTTTGCACTTCTGCGTAAGTAATTTTGTACCCTAAGGAAAGAGCTTAAGGAAACATGTAATTTTGTAGTCTAACGCTTTCCTTTTTAAAGATGTTGGTAAAGGTGTTTTTAAAGATGTTTAATTTTTTTTATTACCTTTTGAATACATAATTTTACAATGTCGAGTTTCTTTAGTGGAACATATAAAATAAGTTTCAAGAATCCAATAATAGGAAAACAAAAAAGCTCCATGAGAATGAGACGAGAGGAGAAGGATAGAAACAATAAAGGGTTGAATTTGGTTTTGGCCTTTAAAAATGGTAAAATTGCTTTAATTTGATTTAGAAGAAAGTTATGGTTTGTGTTGATATGATGTCAGTGCATAGTTGATTCTATAGCCTAATGAGTGGCTGAAGACTTTAAACAGACATTTAAGAAAATAGTCACCAAACCTTTTATAAATTATTTTATTTACTGCAAATGAATTTTTAATGCATATATAAACAATAAAATTTATATTTATATTAAAAATTCGATGCAGATATTTTCTCTTTGGGAATGGAGAATGC
This sequence comes from Agrypnia vestita, assembly GCA_016648135.1. Classification (NCBI taxonomy): domain Eukaryota; kingdom Metazoa; phylum Arthropoda; class Insecta; order Trichoptera; family Phryganeidae; genus Agrypnia; species Agrypnia vestita. Next base: position 4,135 of record JADDOH010013533.1, on the reverse strand, counting down.
TGAAATTATTTAGTTTCTATGTATGATTTTTGAAAAAAGTCATAGATTGCTTTTTTGTTATCTTTTTGATATTATCTTCGTCATTATGAATGCTCAATGCATGCATTTATATGCAAATATAAAAACAATAAAGAAAATACATTATTAGTTTTGCATAACATAACAGACTTTAAAAAAATTAAACACTTTTTTTAGATGTTTCTGATGCACTTTTTTCTGATTACGTGTTACGTAATCCAAACTTTTGGGCTTGTTAATTAGTGATTTTATTTTCAAACCTATAGTAATTTGAAAAATTTACAGCGACCCGTATAAATATAATATATCCCACATATAAAATCGTTATTTTTTAGAAAAAAAATAATTTCGATATTTTGATGGGTGTTATATAATGACTAGCTGTAACCTGTCAAAAATTACATTCGCTTACTATATATTTTAGTCTAAAATTTAGGCTGTGAGAACAGCGTTATCTAGCGTAGCATCTTGGTGTCGTTAGTGACGAATATTGTCACATAGAGAGTTATGTTTTTTTTGCTTTTCAAACCTCATTTATATTTCGTCTTTTTGCACTATCTGTTTTGTAGCTTTACTGATAGATTTTGTTGCGTAGATAATAATGTATTTTGATAGTGCATTATTAAAGTAATCCTAAAATTTTGCTTGGCAGTATACTTTTGCTTAATTGATGTTAAACAAATGTATAAGGTTGAATAAAAATAATGGCTATAATCAGCCACTATTTTTATGTTATTTGCTTGAAATGTTTGTTTTTTTGGTTTTATTTGAGAGTCAAAACTTGCTTCATTTATTTATTGAGCTATATATAACATTCTTTTTCTTAATCCTTCAGAAATGGAAATAAGACAGTTAACAATTAGGTAAGTACGTGTATTTTTTGAATAAATTTGAATTCAGTAGTTTCAAACAGTACGCAATGTTAACTAAATACGAGGGTGAAGGAACCTCTTCTGAATGAATACTGCGGCATAAGTTTGAAAAGTTTAGTAACAGAAACGTAAGTCAGAAAGATGAAGAGATTTGGGACGTTCTGCTGCTGTTAAAAATGACTAATTGAAAGCATTTTGGTGCAAGAAATTAAGCAAACAACCAGCACTAATTAACCGAAGCGGACCCATTTTGTTTCTCGACAACTTTCACCCTTTTAAGTATCTCTGTGATCAATCTGTGATCAAAAAAATCTATTACAGATAAGTAGTCGAAAATGCACGTCAACAATTCAGTGATTCAAAATTGTCTAATTTTATTCTACAGACCAAAATAGGCTTTATAACCAAAATAAGCAAAATACTCACAATTCATAATCCGTGAATAAAACATGAGTAGAATAAAATGGCTTTTACTTTGATAAATATAAATTTTTATCTATATTTTACTTTTGAAATCATACTTTTAAAAAGTGAAAATTAAATCATACTTTTTAAAAGTGAAGAGTGAAAACAAATAAGCAACGAAATGCACGCGCATCATTCATTATTACTTTATTTGACTTGTATAAAAGGGAATAAATTATTCATATTAGATATAAGTTTCTGTAATAAGAAAATATCTTTAAAAAAATATCTTTAAAACTATTGATATTAGGCAGTGGCGTGCAGCGCATACAAGGAAAAAGCTGTGTATTAGTAAAGATTCTGGGAAACAAATATTAATTAAATAATCCTTATTTAAAAAAAAAGTCGATTTAAAATTCTAGCCGTATTTCTTCCTACGGCTAGATGTTTTATTTCCGAGTTTCTGTATCCAACTTTATGTCAATTCATAATTTATCTCACTTGTTTGCGCCCAACAAATTTGTTCCATAGATCTAGTCAAGTCTAGAAAAAACTCGTTCTGAACTGTGTATTTTGACTAATCTCTATGTCTGTGAGTTTTTTTGTAATGGACAAGTAAATTTTTCAAATAATAGCGTGTTTCTTCGAAAGGTCTAATGTGACGTGAGAACTGCGCGCACATCACTTGCAGAAATGACATTTTTTACAAATTCCACCCAAAACTGTTTTGTGTGAATTCTTTTTCTCTTTTCTATAGTGAATTTCATTTGTCAAATCATAATGATTATGTCGAATACGTTTGTTTTTTTTCTTTTATTATTTTCATATGAATTACCGAGATCAGCAATTACACAAATTCAATTCGTTACTATTTACATTAATTAATTTACGGACATTTATTAAGAAACTTCGTAAAAATTTAATATTCACTACTCTATTCGGCTACTCAGAATAGTTCATTATATACAGTAAAAAAATATATATAAAATATACATACACCGATATAGGTATATGCGTTTAGATATTTTTTTAATTTTGGTATATAGTCGGTCACAGCACAACCTATGTTTATATCCATATGGTTGCTTGAACATTTTCGATTCATAATTAAACTTTTTTTAATATAAAGTTTAAATATTAATGTTTTCCAAATAACCTTGTATACAGTAATTATCACTGATTAAAATATATGTATAGCTTGTTGGTGTGGTGGTTTAGATACTTGCATAGTGATCCAGTGGTCACGGGTTCGAGCTTCATTCTAGACCGAACTAACTCACTGTTTTTTTCACAGGCTTTAAGCTAAGTTCAAATTTAATTTTAAAAAGTTTGAGAATGAAAAACAAAATAGTGACAATAAAGATGTGACAAATTTTCCATATACGTAAAAGAAATATTTATCTAATGCAAATTTCAATTGAATTTAAAGATGGATCGCTCAATATTTTTGGAATAATCAGAAAAATATTACCATTATCATGCCCTTGGAAAAACAAGGTATCATTTGACATTTACATTTAACTGAAATATTGATCCTCAAAGTTTGAAACACGTATTAAATATTCAATTTCTTCGGCGAAGTATGGTTAAGCGCCGCGCAGGTGACGTGAAATAAAGACGTTGCTATATAATTTAGAGTAACAATGCATACCGATTCTTGATTTCAGATTTCAGGCATTTGATGTAACTTTTACACCTATATGTGGACAAATTAACAGTTTTAATTCTCGAAAATATAATATATAGATTACCTACTTCTAAAATAATCAACTTCTTCCTATTTTCCGAACAATTAGAAATAAGACATTCCTTTAACACAGTTTTATTAATTTAATTTTAATTTAATTTAATAAAATTAATTTTGACTACAGTGTCAGATGAAACCGTGTTTTTCTAAGATCACGATTTATTGCAGAAAAAATCATAAAACGTCCGATTTGATGTTTTATTATTTTTTATGTTTGCATTTTTTTACTTTTATTTATTTCATATTTTTTGTGACCCTCGTGACCCAGAAGTCATGGCACTGATTCTGCTTCACTTGATTCTGCAGAATCGATTATCCGGTAGCAGGTGGAACAGTGACTATGCAAAAACTCTTGACAACACCTGTCTTCGACACGGTATCACCACACAATACATGAACAAATACATATTGTGCTTTCGACACGGTACTGCAAGACAGTACTTAATCTAACGCAAAATAAGACATACTCTGACTTCGGTACGATATTGCAAGACAATTGTTTACCTTAACATCAACACACACTCATCACATCAGCCCTGATGTGATGAGATGAGCCCGCAATGGGATCCGAAACATCGGCCAAAGAGATCAGATATACATGGCATTGAAAACCTGAGAATATTTTTAGCTAGTAAACGTATTTTGATAATAGGGTTATTAGCTATACTACAGGGTGCGTTTTACCGCGGTCGAGATGAGATACTACGTACCGCGTGCGCTTGCGAAGTATTGTATGATCACTATAAGAAGGCGGTTGAACTAATCTCGGCACAAAAAAATCTGGAGAGAGGGAGTGAATGAATCCAGTATACGTCTAATAAGCTTCAGTTGCCGGACGAAGTTTTAAAAATCGTCTTCGGATACGCGTGGCTGAAATCTCAGCCGCATTCTAAGGCTGGTCAAACTTTGTTGATGATGTCATTCTTTGCCGCCGGATCAATCACCAAAATCCACCAAAATATTCTTAAATGAAATCAATTATTATAGCGTTACGTTACGGGATCGTAGCTGTGGAAGGAAAATGAAATACTTGAAATGAATTAAGTTTTATTTATTTACCAAAGTCACTGGATATGAATTTAATCAGAACACC
>JADDOH010013532.1:0-16421 GCA_016648135.1 Agrypnia vestita | reverse complement strand
TGCATGACAACACGCGCCGTCCATTTAGAATTAGCAGACACACTAAATGCTGATTCGGCCATAATGGCCCTACGCCGTCTTGCAGCTCGTCGAGGTCATCCAAGATATTTATATTCAGATAATGGGACGAATTTTAAAGGCGCAGCTCGAGAAATAGCCATCGCGCTAGAAGAGCTGAAATCAGATCCGTCCATGCGCAATCACCTAGCGCAGACGGGCATGGACTGGACATTTAATCCCCCGCTGAGCCCCCACATGGGAGGCGCGTGGGAAAGCTTAGTGCGATCCATAAAAAGAGCACTGGAAGCCATTTTGAAGGAGCGCGCCCCGCGCCCAGAAACTCTACTGACGGCATTTGCTGAAGCCGAGAACGTGGTGAACAGCCGCCCGCTCACGCACGTCTCAGTCAACCCGATGGATGACGCCCCGCTTACACCGAACCACCTACTACTGGGCGCGCCCGGGCGACATTCTCATCTCGCCACATATGGACCTCTGGATGAGCAGGTCTGCCTCAAGAAGCAGTGGCAGTTCGCTCAGCAGCTTGCAGACATGTTTTGGCGCCGGTGGATCCGGGAATACCTCCCGACTCTCGCCCAACGACGGAAGTGGCAGGAGCCGGCCCCTCCGCTTCGGGAGGGGGCCGCCGCCATCATTGCCGACTCCGCCCTGCCCCGCAACAGCTGGCCGAGAGGAGTCATTGTGGAGGCCACACCCGCCGCCGACGGCCAAGTCCGCGTGGTGCGGCTACGGACTGCTTCCGGAGACTACGTGCGGCCGGCGACCAAGGTCATCGCCCTGCCGACGCAGCCGACGTCGGAGACAACATAGACGACATCACTCCGCCGCCGGAGGTCCTGTACTTCCTCTTGGTGTGACGAAGTCACACGGGGGTGGTGTTCTGTACAGGACCTTAAATGCCATAGGCTCGCCGAGCGCGAGGCATAAAAACAAACAATAAGAGGTGTAACATTTGTGTGAACAATAATGTGATAATTAATTAATTAATTAATTAATAATAATGAGATTATAATGACCGATGGCGGGCGCCCCGCCACCCGCTACGGCGCCAGCGGGGGGTGGGGCCCACCCGCCATGCAGGTGTTTTGCTAATGACAGCCTTTGTGTGAATGAAAATTGTTTGTCATTCATTAATATTTTGTCATAAATATGTGTGATAAATTTGTCGCTCACATTTTGAGTAAATTTATGTGTAATGATGGTTCCTTCCGCGATTGACCGGAGAACAGTTTGAAATAAAAGTTTCCGTCGGTCTCGGCAATCGTGGAACCGGTTATTGTAAATGATTGTATTTTTGACCTTTATGTAAATTTTATAACTTATAATTTTATGTAACCTTTTTATGTAACTTTTTCTTGTTTATTACTTGTAATTTTGTGTAATTTTTATTTCTTGTATCTTTTCTTGTTGCTTGTAATTTTAATAAACGGGGGTTTGGCGGTCTTTTAATTTCGAAAACTGATGGGAGATAAAGGGTTTGGTTATTTAATCTAAAGATGAGCAGATTCCCTTGCCCAGGGCTGCTATTATAATTATTTAAACATATTTTTTATCATCTTTGGCAGTTAAATTAATAACTGCGCAATAGATTCCCTAGGTGGTCGTGCAGGTGGCCGAAGTTAACAGCATCTTCACCCGCCTGACACGGCCAATAGCCAGCGTCGGGTTTTATGGACCGCACGTTAACGGTACGTGGCGGGCCGGATGCTGCGTAACGCGCGAAACATCACCAAGATGAGTGATATTAAATTGAACCAAACCCGACATGTCGTATATCACCGCAATCGGCATGTCATTTCCTATTAGATTTCGTCATAAAAATTGATATTGGATTAGTCTGAGAGGAGATGCATCTTAAATTAGAAATCGCCCCTTTCAAGGCGATTTACGAACGCTGACACATCCAGGCGTACCTGTCATAATGTAGTTCACACGCGGATGTGTCAGGCGTTCATTTTTGTGTTTAAATGACAGATACAGTACTTTTCTGTCGTGAGATATCTTTAAAAAACCGGCCGAAATTGGCCGCCGCTGCACGGTATCACAGCGGCTTTCGGGTCGACCCAGCGGAGATGCGCGCGGTCCACCACGGGCAGCCTCTGGGTGAAAGTAAGATGCATCTCCCCACTCTGGCTAATCCGATTTCAACCGTTAAATTCCCGTTATGTCTAGTTTTAGGGGTATAAATAAAGGATGGTTTCGTGGACGGGCATCCTCAGTTTTCGGAAACATTTTTTACCTAGTTACTCTGCCCGTTCGCGAAGCCGAATTTTTGTGAAAAAACAGTGTTTAATTTCTGAATTTTCTAAGTGTTAGATTTTTTTGTGTTTTTGAATAATTTAAATTCTCTTTTTTGTAAAATTAAATTCATTCGTCTTCGCCTGTGGTGAAAATATTTACCACGGTGAATTTCTGATACCGCGAGGCGGAGACCCACCCTATTAGCCTATTTTTTAATTCCGAGCGAGCTTCCACATTTTTTTTGGGTTAAAAAATAGCGTCGAGATTGGTGCGCAGCGCTTGTGCGTACCAGATTTTTTTTACATATATTCTATATGTTACGGCAGTGATAGTTAAACATTTTATAGAAAATCAGGGGAAATATTAAAAAAAAATGTAAACTTTGATGTCGCTTGTTTCCGTAACTGTCAACATTTCACCAAAAGTGTAAAGAAATTTTATATTTGAAATTTAATAAAGAAGACCCTTGAAGTTTTTGCTACTAGCGACGAGACACCATGTATATTACGTGAAAAAATACTCATTTTATAAATAATAAAAAAAATATTATCCTGCAATTCGTCGCTGTATATATAATAAATCCTATATGCCATTTAGTACATTCTGAGATGAATGAATCAGTTTGTCAATTTTTCATATAAATAATGGAGATATACTAAAAAAAACATTGCCGTTCATCTGGGAAGTCTGCCCAGCAATTATTTAAAATATTTTTTATAAATCTAGTCTGTGCAATTATTTTTTAAAACAGTTTTATTCGTTTATCTCAGAATATACTAAAAAGTCACATAGGATTAATTATATATTCAGAGACGAATTACTAAATAAAATAATATGATGCATTTTTTTTCTGAAATATAAGAACATAATGTTTTTTTACAGTTACCTTTGTCACAACCTCTAATGGTCCTAACATATTTGTGTTTCAGGAATGCAAACATTGCATTTCTTAATGCAGTTTTATTCATCTCATCCGGTCCCGAATTGCAATTGCAGAAACGCCCAATGGTTTCATTATACAGAGAGTTCCTGGCCCGGCTCATGGTGGAAGATTCTACCCACTACCTATTCTTTTCACTGATATTTCTCTACGTGGCGCCTGTTGTCTGTATCCTTTTCAAAACTCTTAAAGTGACATCAACCCTTACAATGGACACCACAAATTGTCTGTATAACAGTATCTTTAGCTATGTATTTAACTTTTAATGTATAATTATATTACCGTTTAATGAGAACAGGCTGAAAATACTTTCTAAAATATTATTCACTATACTATGGAGTCTCAGTTTTCGATCTTAATCTGTTCCAGAATAATATCCAAAAAAAAAAATGTCACCGAGGATAACTAATTTAGAATGTACTGAATTCGAGATTTTATAGAAAAATCATGTTTCAAAGCACTATTAAAAGCAAAGACTTAAAATCAAAATCCACTTAAACCAATTAGCCCCAAGGATGTTACGTGACAAAACGGCCGCTTCATACTAAAGTCGATTTTAGACTGAAGCAAAATAGCAATGACAGTAGTATCCAATTATGTAAATAACAAAACTAGCAATGTTCACTATTTGGTAGCAAACACATCAATATCCATATTTAACCTGTCTAGGGCCAAAAAAACATAGATAAAATAGAGGCTAGGGCCAAAGATTTTCTGAATTATTTGTGATTTTTCTTTTTACAAAAAAACATGAAAACATGAGTATATTAAAAAAAAACACACACATAAATTTTATCGTAAGTGTCGAAATGCCATGATTTTTTATCATTTAAGTAAAAAAAAATCTTTTTTTGAATTCCGATAATGTTGCCAGCGCAACATTTTCCGAAAAATAATAATGAATTTTTATTTGTTTATAAGAGACAACAGTACTATTATTATTTGATGCCTACCTAATAATCTTCTGTGTGGTACATTTTGTTGCACGGCACACAACGGAACATCGCACTCATAACACATAAATATGATACACTTTCATACACACACATATTTAAAATAAACGCAACAAAATTGCGTGTATTTTTGTTAATAAATCACTGTTAATATTCAATTGAATCATAAATCAACATAAATCGACAAATATCGCAAAACATATCGTATATATTTGTGTATACTTGAACAAATAAATCGAAAATCGAAAAAAATAAAACGTATTTCCCGCGCACATTGCGCGTGACCTTGACGACAAAATATTTGAATTTCGATTGTGCAACACGCGTTCGAGGCGACATCTACAACTTTCCTATACGATTTTGACGGCAGAAAAACTTTGATTTAGATTGTTGATTTAGGCTATAATCGGCGATGTTTTTGAGTTGAAAATGGAACGACAGGTCACCACGGGATTTCTCTACTGGGAAAAAGAAACGTTTTTCAAATTCAATACGCGGCCGTCGAGAAATAATTGATTATGAGCCCGTCAGATATATCCGACGTGGCCCCTGGGGACAGTCGCGCTCCGTCGGATATATCCGACATGGCCCAAGGGGGGGGGGGTTAAAAGTTAAATACATATTTATTTATACATATAAAAGGAAAACTGAGGTGGTCATTGTTTTTAAAAACTTATTTCCTTGAGTAGTGACCCTAGAAACACCTCTGCGGAATATTGCTTTTATATTCCTCATATGAAGCAATGCTGTGAAAATACTCAGTGCAATAGATTAAATAAATGAAAATTTTACTGTTCTAAACCTATATTTAGGAGAGCTGATGTGTAGGTAATCAAGAGAGACGAGGAGTAATATTATTGTTTGGATGGGTTCTTGTGTAAACATTTTGACATAGTTTTTCTTTTCTGTCTCACTATAAACATGTCTAATAAGGTTTTTTTGCATTGCTATTGAAAATGTATATGGTGTATTTTGTTATTTTGTCGAGTCGCATAATTTCCGACAAGTAGCGATTGGCTATTCGAGAACACAGGGTATGTATGATCAACAATCAAGTCGCTTTTCTCTCAAACAAAATGACCGAGAACTGAATCTTTTTTGATAGTTTGAGAACCCGAGGTTCCAATGTATTCATATAAAAGTAATCATATTTATATAAGGAACCTCATAAAAAAGACTTGTACATTTAATGCACTCTAATATTAACACACATAATTAAAATTTGCTAATCCAATTAAAGGTTTATCTTCATTCTTTTTAACTTTACGGTAATTTTTCAATATTAAAAAAAAAAACTTCTACACCCAGGTTATCGATAATGCAATACTCGGTACTCGGTATCGATAATGCAATACTCGGTACTCATATGCCAACCAAGTGAACGATTCATTTATAACAGCAATACGTATATTATTATCATTATTATTATTATTGATAATGGGCAGGCAGCTTAAGGCGATCGTCTAGCAGAATGAGCAAATTTCACCATTTTTTCTCATATCTTCTCTTGCGTTTTTTATCACATTTTTGTATGGAAATGTCTCATTTTAAAATTTTTTCATCAGGTTACATATATTTTAAATACAAATATCTTGTTAAAATGTCACAAACTAAATTATATAATTGATTAATAAATTACCAAACCTTCGATGTTTTAAAAATGAAGAAAATTGCTCCACTTTGTGGGCCTTTTATGACTGAATTGCCTGTTGAGATGGATTTTTTATTCAATAATATTACAAAGTAAACAATTATCTTAAATTTATTACAATAATAGCAAAATCTGTTAGTTTGTTTACTTGCAATTTATGTTTTAAAAAATACTGTTTTTTAAAAATATTTTTTTTTTTGTGGGTTTTTTTCAAAATCTTTTTACATGGTTGACAACTTTTTTACTTCAATATTCAAAAGCATATAGATACTATAATTTTATAATAAAAACAAAAAAAATCAAAATCTTTGACGATATTCCTGATTTTAGAATTTAATGAAGTCGAAACATATTTATGACACAATACGCAGTGCCTTGATTAAATAGCTAAAATCTGAAATCGAGAATAATTTTTTGATTTTTTTTGTATTAATTTTAAAATAATAATGTCTATTTCTTTAATATATTATAGAAAAAAAGTTATAAACTATCTAAAAAGGGTTGAAAAAATACACAAAAATAAAAATAATTTAAAAAACACGGTTTTTTAAAACATAAATTGCATGTAAACGTACTAACAGATTTTGCAATAATTTTAATAAATTTAAGATAAACGTTTACTTTGTAATATTATTGAATAAAAAAGACATCTCAACAAGCCATTCAGTCATAAAAGGCCCTCAAAGTGGAGCAATTTTCTTCATTTTTAAAACATTGAAGGTTTGATAATTTATTAATCAATTATATAATTTAGTTTTTGACTTTTTGACATTTTAACAAAATATTCATATTTAAAAAATATGTAACCTGATGAAAAAATTTTAAAATGAGATATTTCCATACAAAAATGTGATAAAAAATGCAAGAGAGGATATGAGAAAAAATTGTGAAATTTGCTCATTCTGCTAGACGATCGCCTTAAGCAGATAGCCCCATATCACTGTCTCTCATTTGAATATCCAGCCTATTCTTAACACTGAAACTTCTTATTGACACTGGCTGCAGACACAACGCCTTCAGGCAAACTGTTCCACATATTGACCACTCTATTGCTTAATGCATGCTTTCTTGGGTTACACGAGAACCGAGACTTGTTCAACTTCAGGTGATGTCCTTGAAGGCCCACATTAGTGTTAAATGCAAACATATCTGTCATATTGGGAATATTGTAGTAGCCCGATAGAATCTTGAATGTCTCGATGAGGTCACCTCTTGCTCGTCGCTCCTGAAGAGTGGGCAGTTTCAATACTCTCAGCCTTTCCGCATATTCCAGGTTTTTAAGACCCAAGGGCAATTTTGTGGCTCGTCTCTGAACATTTTACAGTAAAACTATATCTTTAGCAAAATATGGATTCCAGATCTGAGAGGCATATTCGAGGAGAGGCCTCACATATGTCTTATAAAATAGTTGTGAATAGCGGTACTGTCAGATGTTGGAATGATCTTCTCACTAAATACAAAATAGAGTTAGCCTTCTTAACCACACTCGCTATGTGCTCACACCATTTAAAGTCCTTGGTAATAGTAACACCCAGATTCTTCTGCGAGACCACTGACTTAATCAGGCTTTCGTTTAAGGTATACTCAATATTTGGGTTATTCTTGCCGACATGGAGAACACAACATTTGTCAACATTAAGACATATGAGCCATTGCTTTGTCCACTCCGATAATTGATTTAAGTCTCTCTGTAACACCTCATGGTCAGTAAGGGGGTTACTGAAATATTTTGTGTCATCGGCAAAGAAACTCACAGTGGACTGGACAGCAGCACGAAGATCCAAAATGTACAAAATAAAGAGGATTGGTCCCAGCACACTCCCCTGTGGAACTCCACTTAAAACTACTTGCGGTGCAGATAGAGAGTCACCCACTCGGACAGCAAAGGAGCGCTCAGTCAAAAAGCTCTTAATCCATTGAAGTAGTGAACCACGGATTCCTAGATGTTCTAACTTAGCGATTAATCTATTAGGTGGGACTCTGTCGAAAGCCTTTTCAAAATCTAGATAAAATATGTCTGTAGGTTCATGGCTATCAAAACTAGTGGACCACCTTTCTAGACATGTGAGAAGATTAGTCACAGTGGAACGTCCAGGCACAAATCCGTGCTGATCCAAGTCTACAATGCCGTTGTCTTCCATAAGTCCTCAGCGATAATTCTCTCCATACCTTACACAGAACTGATGTTAAGCTTATAGGTCTGTAGTTGGCTGGATTCAATTTGTCTCCCTTCTTGTAAATGGGAGTTACCATTGCCCTCTTCCAATCCGCGGGTAGTTTTCCTTCATCAAGAGATTTTTGCATTATGGGGGCAATAATGGCGCTCAAGGGGCCGGAACAGAAGGAATATTATCAGGACCAGGAACTGCATCCTCCTTAAGATTTTTCAGCTGTTTCTCAATAAGTTCCGATGTTATGGAAACTGTTGTTATCAAATTGGCAGAACGCTGGGGATAGTCCATTGCGGGCAGTGCTCCGCCTGGTTCTTTTACACGTGATTTGACAAACTGTGAAGCAAATAAATCAGCAACACACTGAGGGTCCACAACTATAGAGCCATCTTCATCATTACGCAAGACTCTTGGTACTGTAGATCTTGATGCCAACAGTCTACGAGTGTAACTATAAAATGCCTTTGGACCTTTATCAACAACTGATTATTCATAACTTTTCCTAGAATTCCTTATTTCTGAAGTTATTTTATTATTCAGCACTCTGTATTTCTTATAATCTCCCGGGTTCAGATTCTTCTTATATATGTTCCACAGTTTCCTTTTTTCCTTGGTTAAATCAGCTATTTGTTTGGAAATCTTGTGAAATCTTTTTTGTCACCTATTTGGAAGTATTTCAATTATCATCTCTCAGAAATCTGTCTCTTCATTGTCTGCCAAAAATACTTGCGCCCCTTGGAAGTCTTTCTCTAACTTCTACCCAAATTTTTCCCATGCTTGAGCTTTTGCAGCTGCCACTATAGCTTAGTCCTTTTGTTTTTTCGTAAGTAATCTTCGTATTTACTTTTCGTCTGGTTTCCAATCCATAGTATGAACGCAAGCTTCTTTTTCTAACTGTCTTTTGAGTATCTTCGTTCCATCATGGAATACTTTTCTGGACTTTATTTGAACCTACTCGTTTGGTACCGCATGTTATTGCTATTGCCTCAATAACCAAGTCTCGGAAGCGTTTCATTTCACTTTCCACATCCTCTGAAGACATGGGAAACCTCTCAGCTTCCACCTTCCAGCACATGCCTTACGTGTTTCGTTTTCTGCAATTTTTTGGATTTTTCTCATGATCTGATTTTTCCCACGTAGATTACGAATTTTCACATTCGCTTCATTTTTCCATCTAATGTCACAGGTGACCATAAAGTGATCTGTAGCTAGCTCCGAGCTTCGTTTAGTTCTAGCATTTGTCACTTTACATCTTAGTCCCTCTGATACTACAATAAAGTCGATTTACGACTTATTCGTTATTTTACCTGCTCGTTTCCGAATCCACGAATATTTGTGTATTTCTTTATGCGGAAAGAATGTATTTAGATTGGACAAAAAAAGAATCACTTGTTTGCCAATCTAAACGATCTGGAAGATATAGACGATGCTGGAAAAACGATTTTCCTCAACAATGAATTGTATGGAATCAAAGGTTATGCTGATGTTGACTAGAGTAGGTTTCAATTATGTAGTAAAAATGTGAGTTAGCTGTCTGAGGTCCGTTAAACGATTACCAGCATGTGCATTTATAGTTTGTTCCAGTAACAAGTCTACTGGAGACCTCAAAAGTAGGAATTCTTTTCACTAAATTCCTTAACCGTCTTGTCAATTTTTTTGCATACGAAGGATTCATTCAATTCGGCAGTGGCGCAATACTCGGTACTCATATGCCAACCAAGTGAACGATTCATTTATAACAGCAATACGTATATTATTATCATTATTATTATTATTGATAATGGGCAGGCAGCTTAAGGCGAAAGTAGGAATTCTTTTCACTAAATTCCTTAACCGTCTTGTCAATTTTTTTGCATACGAAGGATTCATTCAATTCGGCAGTGGCGTGCAGTGGGTATGAACTTAGGTTATGCTGTGATCGACTATATACCTATATTAAAAATATATATATACGCATATACCTATAAGGGTATATACATAAAAAAAAAAATTAACTGTATATAATGAACTATTTTGAGTAGCTTCCGTTCACAAAAATAACTGCAATATAAAAGAAGTATTGTAAACAATATTTCCTAATCTTCAAGTTTGTGTTTACTGGGGTATTATGCCGTGTTGTTACGACCTTTCGGGCCGACGTTTCGAAACGTCAGCCCGAAAGGTCGTAACAACACAGCATAATACCCCAGTAAACACAAACTTGAAGATTCTGAGTGGCCGTGAAAACCTAAGAACATTCTTAATATTTCCTAAATAAATATTTTATATATAGGTAATACGGCAAAAATTTTCAATATATTTCGAAGACGATTTATATATAATTATATCGGGAATAATACTAATTTCAGATATACGTTTCTTTTCACAAAAATAAATCAAAAATTTTGTGATATCATCGATGGCAATGTCGTCGTAAATAATCATTATGGTACCCAAGGATAGAGTGCCACCACGATAACTTGGCGTGCGAAGGAGGTTGCCACTGTCACGAAACAGAAGTTGCCAGGTTGTGAATTTATTACACAATACATAATGTACTGAATGTCCGGTGACCAGTGTCAATAAAAATTAGCGCGCTCCGCGGCGGCCGCTCTATCTGTCAAACTATCAGACGGTAATATCGGTGCATTATTTGCTTTTTCAGCTTCGCAAAACTTTAATACTTCATTGGCAATTGTTCTTGCACCACCCCGGACCGTTTTGGACATAATAATTCAGTGTATATTGGTAATCAAGATGTCACAGCTCCCGAGCAAATACAAAATTGTACTGAATTACAGGGCGAGGGGTTGCCGCCGGGTGCGGGCGGGGCGGGTTTTAGTTCCAAACCTGCCGCACGCCAAATTATGTTGGGCAGTCAATAATACGTCAATGATGGTACCGATTAGGGATGGGTAAAAAATATCGATATTTTTTTCTTGGCGACCTTTTTAGTTTTGGCCATTTTTTTGGGGACATTTTTTTGGGTATCTTTTTCATTTTTTTTCTTGGTGACATTCCCTTTTTTTTGGTAATCGATATATATTTTTTTCGATATATCGATAGTTTTTTCCCGATATATCGATATATTTTTTCCCAATATATCAATATATTTTTTCCGATATATCGATATTTTTTTCCCGATATATTGATATATTTTTTCCAATATATCGATATTTTTTCCCGATATATCGATATATTTTTTCCGATATATCGATATATTTTTTTTGGTTACCCTTTCTTTTTTGGTCATCGATATTTTTTCTCGGATAATTGATATATTTTTTCCGGTGACCTTTTTTTTTTGGTCGCCAAAAGCTTATTCCCCTTACATTTTTGAAAAAATAATATCGATATATTTTTCACAATGTATATCGATTATTTTCGATACTTTTTAAAAATATCGATTGGATATATATCAATATTTTTTTTTCATTTACCAATCCCTAGAACCGATGACCATTGGATATAACAGATGGAATATAGTATTTACATTCACCATAGAAATGACAAATAGAATTCACACAAACAGTTTTGGGTGGATTTTGTAAAAATTAACATTTCAGCAATGGCGTGCGCGTAGTTCTCACCTGGCATAGGACTTTTCGAAGAAATATGCTATTCCATGAAAAATTTACTTGTCTATTACACAAAACTCGCAGCATAGAACTAAGTAAAAGTACACGGTTCAGGAAGAGTATTTTCGAGATCTATGGAATAAATTTGTTGGGCGCAAACAAGCGAGATAAATGAAGAATTGACATGAAGTTAGGTACAGAAAAGTCGGAAATAAATCTTCTAGCCATAGGATGAATTACGGCTAGAATTTTAAATGGGAAAAAAACGGATACGTCCCATTAAACAGAAACGTCAGAAATAAAACTTCTGGCCGTAGGACGAATTACGGCTAGAAGTTTAAATCAACTTTTTCTTAAGATAAGGATTATTTAATTAATATTTTAGAAGATTTATTTCCGACTTTTTTGCGCTTAACTTCATGTCAATTCTTCATTTATTTCGCCAACTAATTTGTTCCACAGATATAGTCAAGTCGAGAAAAAAACCATGTATTTTTAATGCTGCGAGTTTTGTGTAGTAGCGTCCTTCTTCGAAAGGTCCTATGCCAGGCGCACGTCATGCAGAAATGTTATTTTTTACAAATTCCACCCAAAACTTTCGGTGTAAATTTTGTGTCTTTTCTGTGGTAAATGTAAATACGAATATGACAAATAATATCATCTGTCATATCATAATGATATCATAAAATGTTTGATTTATTTATTATTTAAAAGAAACGTATATCTGAAATAAGTATTGTTCCCGATTTAATTATATATAAATCGTCTTCGAAATATATTGGAATTTTTCGCCGTATTAGCTATACCTATATAAAATATATATTTATTTAGGAAATATTGTTTACAATACTTCTTTTATAGTGGAGTTATTTTTGTGGATTGAAGCTACTCAAAATAGTTCATTATATATAGTTAATTTTTTTTTAATGTATATACCCTTTTAGGTATATGCGTATGTATTTATATATATATATATATATATATATATGTAACAAAAGGAACTTCTGGACTCCCTCGCGTTTTCTGTAAATGGTCTCCGTGAGAAGACCAAGGCCGACGTTTCGACACGGTATCGCGTGCCATTGTCAAGGCTAAAAAGGCCTCAAAAGTTACGGACTAGCCATACTTGTTCGCGGGTGACATGAAAGTCTCCCACCAATAAGGCTGTCATACTTCGAGTTCAGTTCAGTGTAACTAAATCGTCACCATGTTTCATGTGTCAGTTGCGAGCGAAACTAACGCCATCTCTGATTCGAATTGTGAAGTTCAATTTATTTGCCCTCAAATTGTGCTGATACTGGCGTCCTCTATGGTATCGAAACTCGCTTGACTATTTTCTAGAACTTTTTTCTTTTAATCTCTGCGATCTTCGTAATTTATCGGTAGGTATAGGTGCTGAGTCATGCAAAGTACTTTGTCTACTTGTGCTGGGTGATTCATGTATTACCGGTTGGATAGCTAGAGATTTTGAAGAAAGATGATGTGTCGGTGCAGTTGGTGGTATCGTACAAGAGACAACTGGTTTGGTGATGGTATTTTTCTGAGTTTTAAGTTTTCGTTTAGCGAGAATCGGTTTCCAAGCCATAGGAAGTCTTCGGGAATCATCTCGGGTGTTTAGACTGTATGGTCTTTTCTCGATTTCTATCGCTTCTCTATATACTCGATGACTCTCTTTATTTAATGTCACCAATACCTTGGCATTGTCAAAGTCTATATTGTGTCCTTCAGTTATCGTATGCTGGGCCAACGTGGATGTACTTTTTCGACGTTTTACGTCAACGCGATGTTCGTCTATTCTCGCAGATGTTTTTCGATTTGTACGTTCGATGTATGTGCCTTCGCATGTCTTGCATGGAACTTCATATACACCATGCGCTTCCAAAGGAATGTTTCTTAATACTTGAGAAACTTTCTGTTCAGCATGAAAAATGGGCTTGATGTTATTGTTTTTTAGGACTTTTCCAATCCTGTCTGTGACGCCCTTAACATATGGCAGAAAGGCAATTCCTGAAGGTTTTTTCGTTTCTACACAATCTGTGGAAGACCTAGTTTTTCGTGTGAAAGCCTTTCGTTCATCATATGTTCAGAGAAGTTGTTGCAGCGGAGAGTTTCTTTAAGTATGGTCATTTCGTTTTCGATATTTTCATCGTCTGCTAATTTCTTGGCCCTTGCGACTAAAGTATTTGCTACGGAAGCAATGTACGCAGGATGATGATGAGAAGCAGCGTTGAGATATCTATTGGTATGGGTTGGTTTGCGGTAAACCGTATGGCTTAGTGTCCCGTTGGGTTTCTTTGTCAAAAGGATATCTAAGAAAGCTAGTTGTTTGTTATATTCCAGTTCCATGGTAAACTTGATTTTGGTATGTATTCCATTTATGAAATGTAGAAAGTCATGTAGTTTAGTTAGACCATGGGGCCAAACTAAAAATATGTCATCTACATAACGGAGCCACAATTTTGGTTTGTTTGCCGATGAGGCTATCGCTTGTTCCTCGAACCATATCATAAAAATATTTGCAATAGCCGGTGAGAGTGGAGAGCCCATGGAGGGCAAATAAATTGAACTTCACAATTCGAATCAGAGATGGCGTTAGTTTCGCTCGCAACTGACACATGAAACATGGTGACGATTTAGTTACACTGAACTGAACTCGAAGTATGACAGCCTTATTGGTGGGAGACTTTCATGTCACCCGCGAACAAGTATGGCTAGTCCGTAACTTTTGAGGCCTTTTTAGCCTTGACAATGGCACGCGATACCGTGTCGAAACGTCGGCCTTGGTCTTCTCACGGAGACCATTTACTAGGGATGGGTTGTCGACGTATTTACCGTCGACGAAATGAGACCGTCCACGTCCATCCATCGACGAGACGATCAACTAGTTGAATTTGTCAACTAGTTGACGCGTCAACTTCGTTACGCGGACGTTTATCTAAACATCGGGACGATAGTCAACTGTCTACGGTTTGACGCGACGCTGCTCGACGGCACAACCGTTGGTTATTTTTATTACGTTAATTTTTAAAATTTAAAGAAGTTCGAAGGAATATAGTTTCGGAGAAAGTAAAACCGCTACTTGTGCTTATATGTAAAAAAGAAATATTTTATTATTTATTTATTTATAGGCTTTTACATATTGTTTTATATACTTCTTTCTATATATAATAAAGAAAGAAGTAGGTATACACAACAATATCAGGTATAAGCAGTAAAATATAAATATAAACTACATATATAAGCAGTGAAAAGTATCGGGTATAAGCATTAAAATATGAGTATAAAAATTAAAAATATAAAGTACAAAGCAATGTGTGTATAAAAAAATATATTAGATACACATTATTACATGAGTACAGGGTTATTTGGAAAACAATAATAACCTAGCAGGACTATATTCCTGCCTTGATTATGAGTATTATTTTTTGTAAAACGTTGGACTATCACTACACTAACTCAAATCGATTACGAAAAATTCATTCGTTTCAATACAAGTTAAATAAAATGATAAAAACCTTTACATTTATTTATTATCTATAAATTTATAAATAAATACATAATTTAAAAATACTTTACATTTGAGATGTTATCTAGAAATTTATTGAAGAATACATCTTTCAAAGTCAGACTTTTCACTTTGTGGTGACATTATTAATAAATAAATATATCTGTATTATTTGTCAACTTTAGTTTAAGGCTCAATTTGAGAAAAGGAACATTGTTCCCGAAACATGTAAAAAACCAATTAAAAGTGGTGTAAACAAAATTATAATAGATTTGTTTTTTTAGTTGCCCAATGCGTCTGGGTCATTGCTCTATCCGCTTACACCTTGCAAAAATTCATGTTCTTAACTCCTCAATCTGTGAGTGTGGACAAGAGGAGGAGGATTTGAACCACTTGTTTTTCAATTGCATTTTAAATGTCGGTACTCAGTCCCTACTCCAGGATCTTGCAGATCTTAATGTCCCTTTCCCTACAAATATCCAGCTCCTGCTTACAGACTGCCGACGGGAAGTATTGAAAGTGTTACTACGATTTTTAGAGAGTAATTGCATTGAGCTGTAATATTTATGTCGATGACCTATTGACTAGTTTTTGGCAATAACATCCTTTTACTGGGTGACAAGCCATTAAATTTAAAAAAAAAAAAAAAAAAGTTGAAAATAGGGAATTTATAATAAAAATTAATTAAACCTAAATTCAAGATTATATTATTATATTACACAAGAAATATACAATAATTAATGTTGGACTCCTGAATAAGGACCATAGTTAGGTATAGAAAATTTTATTCCCTACAAGTTTGTTTATCATTTATATGCTAAAGTTGAAAAGTAAGGAAATAACACAAGAATTAAAATTTAGCATCCCTTTTCAGGTAAATATATAAGAAGTCGAGATCGATCAAATAAAATATTGATTTTAGAAAAATATCTAGCCGGCCTATCAATTAATAATAGTTCAATAAAAAATAAAATAATTAAACAGAATTGTTTTATTTTATACGGCGTAAAATTGGGAATTCACCGAATCGTCGCACGTGACATCGCGAAAAATCAAGTAAAAAATAATAGATAATAGCTTATTAAGCCTATCTCGCGCTACGCATGTATTCAAATTTCAAATCTCTAGTCATAGTTCGTGTACACAGATCTGCACTCTATGGTAGTGTACTTTAGAGTTGAAATGAAATTACCCGTCGAGCCGTCTATGACGTCTATGGCATCTACAAGTCGACAGCGAGAGATGAGAGAGAAATAAACGGAGACGTTTTGTCTTGCTCTCGCTCGTTGCTTTGCATTGCGTTAATCTAGAATCGTCCACCGACCACGGCGTCCGCTGTCCACCGTCTACGAATTCAACTAGTCCATGCGATAAACGTAAAC
>JADDOH010013531.1:0-30323 GCA_016648135.1 Agrypnia vestita | reverse complement strand
TAATATAAGTCAAATAAAAAAATAAAAACCTACATTTTTTTATCATTTTATTTAACTTGAATTGAAACAAATGAATTTTTCGTAATCGATATGAGTTACTGTAATGGATAGTCCAACGTTTTACAAAAAATAAATCAGAAATATTAAAAAAAAAATGCAAACTTTGATGGCGCATTTCTCCTTAACTATTGATATTATGTCATAATAGCTTGAACATTTTCGACTCATAATCAAGGCAGGAATATAGTCTTGCAAGATTTCCAAATAACCCTATATAGAAGTTCTAAAATTTCTCATTCATCTAACTGTACCTAATCCTATTTTATTTGTATTAAAAATTTCTCAACCCTGGTTAATATTGCAAAAATTGTTTATTTCCAAAAGATGATTATAAAATTCAAAATAGTTATTACAACCATATGATATACAACCACCGTTTATCCAAATATATATAAATAATGGATTAAACTACAAGGATTAGGATTTTTTAAATTTAAATTCATTTTTATATCATTTTTAAAATATCACTAGCTGATCGGCCCGGCTTCGCTCGGGATCATAATTCGGTAAGCATAGAATTGTGTTGACGTCTCTTTTTTGCTGGTTTCGGCACCTGTGATTGGATTGCCTTGCTGGACCGTCGGCGCTTTGCGAAAATATCAACAAATATTTTAGAAAGGCAATCATAACACTCTAGAGGTCTAGAGAGAACCTTCCAAAACTAGCATAGCTTGTAGAACATTCTGGAATCTTCTAGAACTTTCCCTTTTCAGAACCTTCTAGAGCATTATAATGCTTTCTGGAACATCTAGACTCACCGATGCACTCCCACTCAGTTTGAAACCTTATAGATCTTTCTGATAGCTTGTAGAACTTTCTCCTTCCAGAACTTTCTAGAGAATTCTCGAACCTCTAGAACTTTCCGGAACCTTTTAAACTCGCCGACGCACTTCGCAATTCAGTTTAGAACCTTATAGAACTTTCTGATTCTTTCTCTATCCAGAACTTTCTAGAGCATTCTGGAACCTTCTCTTAATCTTCTGGAACCTTCTAGACTCACCGAACCTTATAGAATCTTCTTCAACCTTCTCCTTCCAGAACCTTAATGAACGTTCTGGAACGTTCTAGACCCCCAAAAATACTCCACCACACTGTTTGGAACGTATAAATAATCCGGAAGAATAAAGAATCTTCTAGAACGTTCGGAAGTCTTCCAGAACGTTTTCCTTCCAGAACTTTCTAGAGCTTTATCTAACGTTCTGGAATCTTCTGGTCTCACTGACACACTCCGCACTCAGTTTACAACCTTATAGAACTTTTTGGAATATTCTAGAATTTTCTCTTTCCAGAACTTTCTACAGCTTTATCGAACATTCTAGAACCTTATAGATTCACCGACAGACTCCGCCACTCAGTTTGGAACCTCATAGAACCTTATTGAACGTTTTCCTTCCAGAACCTTCTAGAGCATTCGAGAACCATCATGAACGTTCTGAAACCTTCTAGATTCACTGACACTCCGCCACTCAGTCTGGACTTTATAGAACTTTCGGGAATCTTCTAGAACCTTTTCCTTCCAGAATTTTTTAAAGCTTTATCGAACATTCTAGAACCTTCTAGACTCACCGGCATACTCCGCCGCTGAGTTTAGAACTTTATAGAAACTTCTTAAACTTTCTGTTTCCAGAAACTTTTAAAGCATTCGAGAAACTTCATGAACACTCGGGAATCTTCTAGAACATACTCCTTCCAGAAATTTCTAAAACTTCATCGAACGTTCTGGAACTTTTTAGACTCCCCGAGACACTCCTCTATACTGTTTCTAACCTTATAGAACTTTCGAGAATCTTCTAGAACGTTCTTCTTCCAGAACTTTCTAGAACTTTATTGAACGTTCTGGAATCTTCTAGTCACAGACACACTCCGCCACACTGTTTGAATCGTCATAGAACGAACTGTTTGCGAACCTTCTAGAACATTCTCCTTCCCAAACTTTCCGGAGATTTATCAAACGTTCCACCTCTAGAGTCACAGACACTGGGGAATCTTCTGGAACGTTCTCCTTTCAGAACTTTCATTCTAGAACTTTATCGAACGTTCTGGAACCTTTTTGAGTCAACTACGCACTCCGCCACTCAGTTTGGAATCTTCTAGAACGTTCTCCTTCCAGAACTTTCTAGAACTTTATCGAAAAAATGTTTCAAACTAAAAATGACATATTTGTGACTTTACCGTAAAAATGTTTCAAACTTAAAATGACATTTATGACTTATCGGGTACAACGCTACAATTAAATGACAGTTATTTATATTAGGTAGACGAATTCAAAAGAAATAAACAGGCTGTCTCGGAGCTAGTAACAAAAAATTCCGGGGAGTCTTCATTTTTCTTAAATTTTGAATAGAAAATATTTTTTACACATCAAAGTTTAATATTATTTTTCAATTTTCTGGCATATTTTCTGTTAAACGTAGGAGTGTCATAAAATTATTAAAATCTTTCAAAAAATTGGACAAAATTTCTGCACGGTAATCATTTTTGAATTGAAATCTATAAATCTTAAACATATTTATTTATATACATTTATATATATATATGTTAAGCAGTATATATTTTTCTAGTAAGTACCTACTCAATAAGAGGAAAATAAACAAAATAAATATTTGTGTCAATTTTATAATTTTCGTTTAATTGTGGATCATGTTGGATTAAAACTAATCGAAAACGCATCATCGGATTAAATTAAATGAAACAAAAAGTAAAAAAAGTACATAAATAATGTACTCGTATTACGACCAATATAATCTTTATTTCGTATCGTATTGGAAGGAGGCCAGAAATGTAGTAATGGACAATTAAGTACAATTTTATGACACCGTAAAAGTGGGCAAGAAAAAACTTTTGTTCTCTGAATAATATAATTTTCCCTAAAATTAATGCATGCCAAATACTTTTTTTTGGGATCCACGTGGGACTACTTTTGGTCAAAGTGTTAATTACTAAACTTAATTAAAATTAAACACTTTAAACCAGCTTAACCAAAATGGATAAAATTTATATTATTATAAAAATCTCACCTATATAAAAAAAATTAAAACCATTTGATTCAATAATTTTATTCTACTTTATTTAGTTAAATAAGCATTGTACTTTGATTATAATCATAGATTTTTGTAATCAAACCTGCTTACTATATAATCAAAATGTTCAATGTTTTATGGAGAAGGATCACGCCCTATTATGGATTAGATGTTAAAATTCGGTGAAAGGACAGTTTCCAGGACATTGGGTTGGTCGTCATGGACCATAAAATATATCCCGGAGCCTTCGTGTCGTTTCTCAATCGATTGTACCTACTTTACCCTTAGAATTATAGACAGTGGTATTTATGTCACTTTGCATACTGACGAAGAAATACAATGGGTTTAGAAAATTTAAAGTATTTAATTTTAATGTACAGAGTTATGGCGATTCAAAACATAATGGTAAACCATTCTTTATTTCATATTATTTCACATTCATGCATTTTTACGTATTTCATGAACATCTTGTGTTTATGTTGTTTCCACAAAATTCATCACTCTCTTCTCTCATTATTATTTTTTTTTTTTAAATAGAGATGCGAACACGGAATGCATGTCGCATCAATATTTTTACTATTCTCAGACTAAGTCAAAAGCCTGTCCTATGAAAATAGGACTAACTTACTGGTGTCCTGGAAAGGGACTCGAACCACCGACCACCAGATCACTAGGCGAGCGTCATACGATATATAATTAACGAGCTATTCATATAAATCAAATAATAATATAGTGTCACGGGACGTGGCTTTGGGGGGCAAATGAAAAAGCTTAAACAATTTAAAATGTAATATGCACATGATTGGAGTCCTAGATGCAGTAATACAACCATGCAACACTACTACAGATTCCTCTGAATTAAAATTTCAATAATTTAAATTAAATTTCAATAACATTATGAAAAGTTCAAAAAGTGCGTAAAATCATTGAACAATTGAGTGATGAGTGATGAAGTTTGTGATATTAACCTTAACATGCTTGTTTGTAAATATTGTAATATTGACTTAACATTACTATCTTTAAATATTTCTTTGCATGTATGTATTTATACATTATTTTTTAAAACGTTTTCTATCACGCTTGTGACACTCTCCGGTTCCATACACAAGTTTATACTTTCATGGGACTAAAAAAATTTTTTTTAAATGCATCAAAATTAAATAATGTGTACCTATCATATATGTAAAATATTGTGAAAACTTAAATATTTATAATAATAAAAAATTTAAATATATATTACAAAAGAAAGTCACTGGACACGAATTAAATTGAAGAACGGTTCTTAATTTTATAGATAATTTTTAATTTAATTTTATAAATAATATAGATAGTAAATATAAAACTAGATGTCTCCAGAATATTTCACACACTTATTATCGCACTGTTCCTTAATTCGCACTAATCGCTGTTTCTATCCCTTAGACTACTTCAGAATAAGTCTCTTCAAGTAAATACGTATTTTTTAAATAAAGTGAGACTTATTTACTAATACATTATAATTTTTAAGAGTACTTTGATTGATCTTTTAACAATTGTTTAAAAATTAACAAGCTCGTAGTATTTTTTTAAACAAGTCATATATATTTTAACAAGAAATTTAACTTAGTTCATGACTATATATTTAAGCGGTCTGTGGCTAAAGCCAAGTGGGTAGGTAATTTTTTGAAAAAATATATAGCATATCAATGTGGGAATTATGATATTTCATTGTTTCTCTTCAACTGAACAAGCCTTTAAATCTAACTTTATTTTATGCAGAACGACAACTGTGTTATTTAAAACCATCCTACAATGTAATCCTCAGTACGTTTTAAATCAAAAATATATTTCATCTAACTTTGACTGAAAAGCGAGGTTACCCCTATTTTCAATTTCCCGAATAAACATAATAATCTCTCTCTTTGTGCCTGTCTTTCCAGCGAAGAATACTTAACGGTGTATATTCCTAGCACGATAAGCCATTACAATAAATTTCCCATCAAAGAAGACGCATATTTAACCTTATCAATTTCACTTAACCGGTAAATATACATCAGGAACCTTTTTCTGGTACAATCAGATAAGAGGATATTGCGAAGCACGCGAGAATGTTGGGAAGGACCCGTAAATGTGTTTTCATTATACGAAAATTTCACGCTTTGGAAGCACTGCCTTATTTTATTCATCCATCGATCGACGCGTTGCACGCCATATGACTTCAAAAATCTATGACCAAATGGATGACCAACTTCAAAAAGTCCATATTTTCACAACGGAGATATTTTTTCATTTATTTATTTAAGTCCTTCAGGGCTTTTACAAACAAAAAGTGTATATTAAATAAATGAATAATTTAAACAATACATAGTAATTTCCCAAGAAATACAAACAAGAAAAAATAATCATATAAAGTGGAAGCAAACACATAGAAGTAGCACAATACTAAAAGGTAAGTATAATGTTAATTAAAAAGCAAGTATATTGCAAAAGCAGAAGTTTAAACGATGACTAATATAATAAAAAAGATTTTAATAAAAATAATATAACGTAGAAATAGCACTATAAAATAGCACAATAGCACAAGCTTAGAAAAGCATAATATAATAAAAAATTTACCTAACAATTAGTTATCTCACTCCATCAGCAACTGAAATACAATCTCCTTATTTAAGTCCAATCTGACGAATACTAGTAATTTTTCAATACACCTTTTAAAATATGTTTGAATATTATAAATTGGTGGCAAAAAGTCAAGGAAAGGTGGAAAAAACGTCAAGTGTCTGTTTGTTAGTCTAGGAAGCCTTTGCAGTGGGGAGTTAAAAATCCTGTCGGTAGCTGCAGTTTCCAAGGCAAAACCTGTATGACTTCTAGTTACGCGAGATGAAACACGGAAGCAGATAAGTTCTAATAGTTGAGAACAGTCCATAGTTTCGTTTATTAATTTGTTTAAAAAGAGAAAGTCCGTCACTACTCTTCTAGTCTCTTGTTTATCGAGAAAGCAAAAAGATCTAAGAATAATCTAATCATTGTTATTCGACGGTATGTTAAGCTTATAATTTTATCTGTATATGTATTATAAAAATCTAAGAAGCTTATTTTGGATTCTTTCTATATTACTTGTGTGAACTATATAATGTATTATGAGGGCTCCATACAGCTCTATTAAATTCTAGTAGGTCTAATCAGGGATATGAAAGTTTAATTTTTTTTTAAATATTTGTTTAACCTAAGTAAGAAATCTAAAGTTCTTAATCATCTTTCAACTGTGAAATTGATATGAGGGACTAGAGAAAACTTTTTGTCAACAATTACGCCTAGATCTCTTATTTTATCTACCACACTCAAAACTTTTCCATCAATTTTGTAATCATAGTCTACTGCTATTCGAGTGCGGCAAAATTTCATCTCAGTCTCATTTTATACTTCTATTTGCTTCTGAAATATCATATGAAAGTGTTTTCATTTGATTAAATAAAGTTAAACAAATTTCAATTTATCTTTATTCAAACTAAAAATACACATCAAAATGATTGATGCATTTGTTGTTAACATTGTAAAGATTGTTTATGGTGATTATTAAATGGATGTAAAACAATTTTGCCTCTTTCTCCATCTATTAAGGTAAATTATATTTTTTATCATTGTCTTACTAGTATTAATTTTTCTGAATCGTGAACCACATCATAAATAGGAATCACTATTTTCATTCATTTTATTAAACTTGTGCATCCTGTCACACGAAAAGGTAATAAAATGAATCATTTTGAATATTTAGAATAACTACATAGTAGGCAAGAGTAAAGAGTATTAATTTTTTTTCTGAATTCGCAAACCATATCATGGATAATAATCATTCTTCTCATTTATATTATTAAACTTCTTCATCCCATTGTGCGTGAAGATAATTGAAAGCTTAGAAATTGAAAGAAATTTGAACCTGAATATTAATTTGTTTATTAACAATATTACTTTCGGCAACTCTTCTCTCCTCTCAAAATTCCCATTTAATGTCTTTTCCATCTTTACACGAGTAATTCCGGCTTTTTATGTCAGTACCTAATTATTTGTATTTGTGTTTTTTTCAAATGTAGTCAGCTTAATACTTAGCCTGTGGATTTCTGATACTCTCGAAACTCTTTATCAAAATTATTTCGTGACGAAAATATGTGGCGTTACAAATCTTTCCTTTGATAAGATGTGTGGAGTATTAAGGTGAAGGAAGCAATGTCCAAAAAAATTGAATGCAGTCATCAAGGATTACTAATTTATAATATAAGGAATTTGAGATTTTGTAGGAAACATAGTCTATAAATTTATTGCAAACGGGATTTTGAAAGGGATTAGATACATAAAAGGTAGAAGTCAGTAAATTTTATTCCTCGGTAACTGCATTAAAAACATTTTTTTTATTTTTTCGATATTCCTCCCTTTGCTATCAACATACTATGTGATGCATATTATTGAAAAATCTCTATTTCAACCGCAGAATCTGATTTACATCAACTTAATTCAACAACATATTATATATTTTTGAAATTTAAAATGCCTCAATATATAATCATTAATAGAAAACACAATTAGTTTTGAATATCCAACTTGACCCTGCTGCATATAGAAAAGATTACCAAAAATCTTTTCATTTCTATAATATCTATCGAAAATAATATCTCTTCTTTTCGAAATAAAATAATGCAATTTTAAAAGAGGTCTTTTGGGTAGCATTAAAATGTATAATATCTCAGAAATATCCTTACGTGTATGCCACGTAGGGAAATTTGAAAGGAAAGTGATATATTACATGGATTGACGTTTTGATTTCCTATAAGGTGAATGTATTCGGCTTCTATTGACACTTTTTGATTAGAAACGAAAAAAGTCAATTTATATTACTAGAAAGGATATGTTTTTAGTACAATTTCTTAGCTGTCCTGTACTTCCTGTACCTTTCATGCCTTTATATTGATACTTGTTTTAAATACCAGTATCAATGTAATTAAATTCAGGGTTCCAACTGGGTTTGAACCGAAAATAATATTTAGAATCTTCTATACTTTTTTCGCTTAACCAGCACAATATTGTCTCTGATTTTCTGTACCACTAGTATCTGATATTTCCTGCACTACTTGTATTTGAAAAATACTGACAACTGAAATAATTGTAAATTTGTTTCGGTTGAAATTTTAATAACAATTATATTTTTAGGAATCGGTTAAAACTTAATTCAAGGTTCCAATTCAAGTGCGTTGATCTTTGAACCGAAAATGATATTTCTTTCTTTACCAGCGCAACATACCCACTAGTATTTGTTTCTAGAAGAGTGCAGAAGCGATCCGAAGTATCTAGACACTGACGTGCGCGCGAGCTATTGGCACTGAGCGCCTGAGTGCCGGGAAGTTCATGTTTATGTTTCTGCAATCTCTTACTGCGTAAAATTATGTTAGTGATTTAGTGCAATTAATGGATTTATTTGATAAACTTAAAAGAACCTCACATAACCCTACTACAAGTCCAGAACCTTGTATGATCGCCCGGGGCGCGTGCGGCAAATCAATGGTCAGTTATTTTGACAGGGATGACACCACAAAAACGAAGCTACAGAAAGCAGACAGCAGATACCTACCACTAGCGCGAGTGTGGTACCTGTGTGCGACATTTTCTAGTGTTAACCTGAGCGACATTCATCAACACACACAAAACGTTCATCAGCGTACCAGAGATACATGTTGGGTACCAAATATAATACTTTGAACAGTCTATGTTCCTCTGTATTGTCCGACCTTTGTCCGCTCCCGTCCCCCCTCACCAGGAGACTGTCGGTAAAGCAGTGGTCTCTTTTCGATAGTTGGGCAAGAAAAGTCACAGGGCCGGCTGTGTAATTTTTGTCGCCAATCATAAAAGGTTTCGGAACTCTGAAGGGAAATAGCATTTACTATTAGTGCATGTGCTTTAAACAAGGTATCAAGAACAAATGCGGTCCATCGGGAACCAGGAAGCAACGGAAGACTGGGAGAATTATCGGAATCCGGTGAGTAATTCCATCCTTCTTCACTTTATTCTCAACGCATATCTGCGTTCGCAACAATACATAAGAGAAATTTTCTAACTAATTAAAGTAATGTGAATCACAGAATGGTACCCACTCCAGCTATGTTCGTTTCCAGTGACTTTCGTGATAAGTATTAACTTCTTTCAAGTATTTCATTTTGCCGCTGTGATATTCGTGATAATTTTAGTTGACCAAATTAAACCAAAAGAGACGCAGATTAAATATATTTTGCCAAATTCAGCGCTGGTGGACTTTCGAACCTCCCCTATATATATATATATATATAGATATATATATATAGAATATATATATATATATATTTAGGATGATTCCTCTGAGATTAGAGAGTTACTGAAATAGAAAGGATGTCACCGTCGGAGCTGCGGCATGAAAGCCTAAAAATATTTAATATCCGTTTAGATTTCAGATTTTTTTAATCAATGGTCCGGAAATCATGATACTTTTGCTGGGGGCAAACGTTTTACGAAAAATTCCTGAAAAATATTTATATTGTACAAAGAAAGAATTTGCAAATTAAAGAAATCTAACTGCGTACAAATTAATTTTCAGAGAGAAAAACAATGAAGTGTTTGTATTTTTAAAAATACGCCATTATCGCTTATGAATAATCTCCAAATATATATTATTCGTAAACCATCAAATTGCGCCAACTGTAAATAAAAGATTTATATATATGAAAAATGTTTGTACAAAAAAATATCTATTTAAAAATATTCGACTACCATCGGAAAACACACTCAAAACTTTGCATTTACCAAGAATTAGATTCTTATGTATGAATTATCTTATTAAAGAGTTAAGGTTGTTATTACGGTCGTTAGACATATTGAACTGTGACTGGTTACGGATATTTTATACGAACCGTATGTTTTTCCGAGAATCGTTTCTCGAAACATTCTCGGAAAAACATACGGTTCGTATAAAATATCCGTAACCAGTCACAGTTCAATATGTCTATATATAAATATCGTATATATATATATATATCACAGAAACGGTTCTCGGAAAAACATACGGTTCTTATAAAATATCCGTAACCAGTCACAGTTCAATATGTCTATATATAAATATCGTATATATATATATATCACAGAAACGGTTCTCGGAAAAACATACGGTTCGTATAAAATATCCGTAACCAGTCACAGTTCAATATGTCTATATATAAATATCCTATATATATATATCACAGAAACGGTTCTCGGAAAAACATACGGTTCGTATAAAATATTCGTAACCAGTCACAGTTAAATATGAATTTTCTCGTAAGTGATAGCCTAAATCGATTTTTCTTTTTTCAAATACCTTTAAACTTTAGATTCTTCAATGAAGCCCAAAAGCTTTTAAATAATATATGCTAGGTGATCCCAAGATATATTATTCCATTATTTATTAAATCTAGAATAGCTTGGATGCGACCAAAATACGATTTAAAATAAAGTTTGTGTGTTTGTGTTCTTTTGTATACGCGTTAGAAGTTTTACTTCTATGGCAAACATAAGAAACCACGTATTAAAACAATATTCGAGCAAAGACTGTTCAAATGTAATAATATACATTATTACGATCATAGAGACTTCTTCTGAATTAACGTCTCCATTATTAAGAATCTGAGGCCAAGCATCGCAAAGTAATTACAAAATTTTACATTTTACCAGCGGACATTTCTAATGGCATTCTATCAAATGCAGTCAAACATCGACAATAACATGAAATACAGAAATCTGTATGAGAAGCCACTTTTTGGGATATCGATTATACAGCTAAAATCTTAATTCAATAAACAGTTCTAATTTTTGCACATGGTCACAAGCAAAGATTACTTTATCGCATCATTACTACTGATCAAAAATGATGCATTTTTGCAATAGTTACAATCAGTTTTCAATTTTTGCAAGGTTTTTATTATTTTATTCAATTAAAGTATTAAAGCAAAATAAAATTTTCACAAACGATAAAAGTTTAACTTTTTGCAAAAACTTGGTCAGAAATGTTGAAAAAAATGCAAACTTTGATATTGCATATCGCCATAACTATATATTAGGTCATGGTTGCTTGAACATTTTAGACTCATTATTAAGACAGGAATCCACCTGTTAAGTTTTTGTTTCTAGCTATGAGACGCTGTATATTTTAAATATATATGAAAATTACAACTTAACAATAAAATAAGTTTTCATAAAAAAAAAAAAAAAAACAATTAGATAAAGATTCCACTTACGGGATCATTCAATTATGTGAAAGATATGGATTTTAATTTATAAAATATACTCCACATTTCAGTTTTGCTCTTTAAGGAATGCAAGTACCATTTTCACACAATCATTGTCAACAATTTACGGAAGCCGGGCACGTGTACGCTGTGTCGTTATTAGATACAAAAGCTGAATAAATTCTGCTACGTATTTTTATTCCTCTGAAAATATCCCATTATAATAATTTGGTGTACTATTACTGCAAAAGTAAGGCGTGCCGTGCCTCGAATGCAAGAATCACAGATTTTTTACAAGAATTTTATTTTTCCTCGAGCGTGTTGTCCATAGTAATCAACTTCGCTGAGTTTGCTTTTACTCAAACAATGAATAAAACAAACTGCAAAATTTGCAGAAACAGAAAAATGTATTTAATTACGATTTTACTTTATACAATCAAAAATTTTGATGTTTCAAATTATATCAAAATATAAATGAAATGCATATTTTTTCAATTGGTTAACCAATTTTGTAGACTGATATTTTCAAAATTAACTTTATTATTTGTTTTCATCTACTTATATTTGATTAATAACACCTACATGTTTCGGAAAAACCTTTCCAAAACGGTTTTTCCGAAACATGTAGGTGTAATTAATCAAATATAAGTAAATTAAACATATAATAAAATTAATTTTGATATGCATATTTATTGTATTTGTTTATTTATTTATTAAACGCATTTTAGTTAGTATTATTATGTATAAGTATAATTGTTATGTAATACACAAGAATACATCTTAAACCTCTTCAAACAATTGACACCAAGACCATGAAAGCCAGCACATAAAAATAAGCGAGATCTTGGTAGTTGGTAGTTATGTAGAATATAATTAAAACTTCCTACAAATTTCGTATTATTAGAACTTCCTACAATTGATATTTAAATTTTATTTCTTTAAGTTTCAAAAAATGATAAGAAACATAAAAAAAACACTAATTTTTCGACATGTACCGATTAAATATGTTATCAAGAGTAACGGTGGTAAAAGACAAATGACACGCTCGATCATTGTTTTATGTCATCTTGGTTTAGTAAATTATTATTTTATTTAATCAAGAAAAGTTTAAAATTAAATTTTTATTAAATCAAGAAAGATAACTTATCTGGGGACAGTTTAAACACGTATATTCACTGTCACTGTAACATGTATGTATTTATTTTATTTTCAATAAAGAAAAAAAATGACACAGGGCACAAATATAATTGTAATCATTATTATATACACTAATTGTCAATTCCACTTGTCTATGGGACATTTGAATAAGTTTTCCAAAATATTCACCCGTCCCTTATCGCACGTTCAGTACGTACGGCCGGTGGGTATCCTCGTGATTTATTTCGTTGGCCGATTATATTTTGAACTTAACGCCACATTCAAATGTTTCGGTTATATGGTCTTAGTACGATTTTCAAAACAACTGAGTTATGTGTACCGGTTTTGTAGAGTTTGGCCCTTTTTATAGAGAATCTCATTTGGCGATTTGGTTTGGATATGATCGACTTTTAGTTCTTTCTAACGATTATAAAACATTCCAAACACACATGTAGTCGTACATTTATTCGATTATATGTGATTTTTCTTGATTTAGAATCTCGTGACAATAAAAAAACTACCAGGCATGCTTTATTTACAATTGGAAAAAAAAACTAAGGTCACATGTAGATTTTTTGTATTAAATTCATGGTGCTTTTATACTTTTGTTTGAATTAAATAAGTTAACGATATATGTATTATATTGCTTTCATTTGATTTGTATTTAATTTCTATATAAGCATATGATTTTCTTTTCTGTCTCGAACAAACGTGCACCAGAGAAAATCAGTCATGGAGGAAGAACTCCATGCCAGCCTTCGTAGCCCAGTGGCACACACCGAGGGTTCCGGGTTCGATTCCCGGTAAAGTCATAATTAATCTACGTGATTTACTCAAGCTTTGCTGTCGAACATTTTGTTTTCCTTTTTCAAAAATTAAACAATAAAATATTGGTTTAATGTGCGGTTTATTAAGTGCCATTAAAAAAAATAATAAATCACCTCTTTGCAAAACATATTTGTAAAAAATCACCCGATTTCTACCTAAATTTCATTTCACATTCCAGGGCAATGTAATAATAACAGGTGTGAAAAATCGCATTTCGTGAATATGTCTCATCGAAATTGGATTGCACTTTCAACACATCTTATACAAAAATACAAGAAGCAAGGTAAAATAAACATATTGAAAAACGTGTCATGTTCCATTCTTCACGTCAATAATGTGTGTAAACACGTACGGGGATAGGTTACCCCAAAAATGTATTCAAATCTCATAACAATCGGAATCAAAATGGCTTCCTGCAATGCGTTTATCGCCGAAATCCGCGTCGCGAGATTCGCCGCCGAAAATGCCGGGAGCTCCGGGCGTAACAATGATTTTCAGGTTGACTAAGCCATGAATTTTCGGTCGCGTGTCACACCGGCTTTACTCTCGATAAAGTATGGGAATTCCCCTTAGACACGGAATGAATAATAGAGATCCGTATGAGCGAGAGCTCACATAAACCCTGCATTGAGATGCAAAATACGCGGGAGGAAAATAGGCCTTAAAAATGTCACAAATTGATTGTAGAAAGTATTCTTCACGTGTAGAGAGTAAATGTGAGTGTGGAAATGAAACAAGAAGGAGTAGTGTTTCTGCAAGCGGCGATCAAAGTTCATAGATTTTCTACTAGAGCTTAAAAAATTGCTAATCTGTGGCACTACTGCTTAATTGATACCGGTTTATCGGTAATTATGTAGGCATTGTTATTATTTTAAATATATTTTTTACAATACATAGATTATGAATGGGCTCTTAATAGTTGGCGGCCCTCGTAGCGTAGTGGGTATGACACTGGCTTCGCACACCGAGGGTTCCGGGTTCGATTCCCGGTGAGGTCACAATTTTAATCTATGTGATATAGCCTGGGTGTTTTATGATGTATTTCGCTTCTGTAATGCTTCTGCCCTTTTGAGGCGTAAAAAAAAATCTGTTAGGTAGTTCTAGTTTGACATTTAGTTTTTGTAGAAATATTATATTGCGAGATAATTAGGAGAATGGCATGTTACAGAATATATACTTTATATGGTAAAGAAATTAGAAAGAATTTGGAAAATATAATGAAGAGTTATTTTTAACCGTTTTGAGCCGAAAATCGATAAAAAATTAAAGTGGATAGGCATTTGGAATTTTTTTGATTCGTCGAATCATATGTCTGCGATGCTGCGGCGATAAATGTCATGAGAACCCGATTCGAAAACTTTTAACTCTTATTTTAGCTATCACAAGTCAATAGTTACATTCGTACCAAAACAAATATCAATTATTAAACTATATTAAAGTGTTATCAATTATTTTTATCATCTCTCTAAACATTATTGTATATATATATATATATAAATATATATATATACATTTTTAACCAATATGTAAAAATCAGTTATCACAATCACGCTAAGAAACTTATACTGAGCGTACACGCTCCTCCAAATTTTTTATGTTATGTTTAATTATGTTTTTAATGGCTTGAGAAGAATTCTAAGAATTCGTATATAAGAAAAAACCGTGAAATAATATTATAATTGAATTCAGACCTACTTCCCGGAAATCGGTTTTCTGATATTTGCTAGCCTTGAACATGGTTGCTGGTTATTTGCGGCGCTCTTGTTTAATTTATTTACGGTAGCTTGAAATAGGTAATCCGTAGACATCCTGAACCGTTGGATTTTTTAAGCAGGACGTATTTTTGTCTTCGTGACTAATCAGCTTTCTATAGTAGCAATAAATAAAAAAGTTTATATTAAATAATAAGGATAAGGATAATTCCTTAAAAAAATTGGTGTTTATAAAGGAACCCCTTAGGTGTTTAAGTAGCAATTATTCCAATAGCAATATCGGGTTCAAGATTATTGTTCTCGTAATTCAAATAGTGCTGTAAGCATTAAAAGTGGTAATTTTTCGTATCAATATGGCAAATATCAGTAATTTTTTTATAATTCTCATAACAAAACAATCACATTTTAAATTGCACTGCAGAAAAATTATCTCTTATATCATCAAGTATCATTTTTCATAAAACATAACGAGAAGTCACACAAAGATAAGCTTCTGGACCGTAGTAAAACTAATGGTGTAGGGAAGACCGGGGTGAGTTGACAAAAGATTCATATATCTGGTAATAACTTTCTCAAATTTACACTTGAGATTATAAGCGAAGCATTTTTAGAAAGACCATTTCTTTGCGTATTGGTTAAGTCATAAAGTAGTACAATTGTATGGTATAAAAGCAAAGGCAGCAATATCAAAAAAAAAAAAAAAGTTTGAACACAAGTCACCGAGGATTACTAATTTAAAATGTATTGAATTCTAGATTTTATGTATGTATACCTTCCAAAATCATGTTCCCTATAAATTTATAACAATAATAATAATAGTAAACTTTATTCCGGTATGTGGAGAAGTAAGTGCTTCCATATAAGTATACACTTATTAAATTATGATACAAGCGATATATAAAAAATAAAAATATAAGGGGATATGAATATATAAATAGATACTATCATATAATAGATAAGATATATGAGAAAATAATGTATAGGTATAACAAGAATTATTCAAATAAAATAAGGCATTCAGAGTAAGAAAGGTATGGTGCGAAACGAAAAAGTATGTATCAAATTAATGATTATTAACATAACATGAATAGACATGCAATAACGCATAGTATGGATCTTCTAAACGAACTGAACGATTGTATCGATGTGTTTAATGACAGCATTGAAAGCGTCAGATAGAATATCGCATCCACAAAAGGTACCCACCTTGTTAATTGCACAGTAAATGAACTAATCTGTCGGGCAACTACAAAAAAATATATTTTATACGCTAGAAGTTACTTTTTTTTGGCGTATTTATTTTTCTTATATATGTTGCCTGATAATTGGGAACGCATTATATATATTTTATGTAAAATTTACAAGAAGAAAACTGCAATTTAGTGATATAGTTTTCAATTTGTTATCACTAAGTTTAATATTCATTAATTATTTTATTGCTTTCTCACGAGATTCACTTCGAATTTTAGACAAAATAAAACATTGAAATGAATTTTTTTTTAAATGCCGTAGTGATAGATTTCAGGGCTATCATCCTATTAAATTAATGAATCAATTATATCTGGATAACATAATTCTTAATATGATAACTGTTTTAATGATAACTATATCATATGTATACTATAATTATAAATATGATAGACAGCAATTAATCAAGTCTTTTACTGAGAAACGCCAAACTTTTTGTATACGAGTATGTCATGTTATGTCAGATTTGAAAACGTTTTCCGGGCAATACAGTGTCGACCACGGATAAGAATCTTTAACAATCAAGGAGAGGAAGTATTGAACACACTTTTTTCCCGCCATCATTATTTTGTGGAAAAAATATATAAACACATTATTCTCTTTGATGGCTAACTACGTGGTGTGAAAACTTCCATTGCATAACGCGCGCAAATTTCGTTGCTTACTAAAATTTCATCCCCATTCGCTTTAGAACTGATACAGTGAGTTCACGATTTCATAGTATAAGAGTACAAGAAACACGTAAGCATCGTTCTATTCTCATTTGCAAATTTAAGTCGGTCATGTCTGCAAAATACTCTCATGTCGTAGAACGTGGAAGTGACAGTTGGCTTTTTTAATAAAATAAATTATTGGAAGACCCAAACAATTTAATGGATTATCAATTTGACACAAACATACATTTGAACAGACAAATAAAATTCATCATATTCATACAAAACGTTTTGCATGAATTTTGAACCATAAAAAATTTATTAAGCTTCGATTACATTTGTACATTTTATTTAAATAAAAAACTAACTTTCTGACTCACCATTTTGCCGTTTCTCCACAGGGTTCCTACCACTCTTGCCTGGTACATTTTTATGCATCTTCTCAAAAATGTTTCAGTTTTGATTTAAAAAAATTTTGACAAAAAAAATACAATTATGTCACGAGACTTGGCTTTGGGAGGCTAATGAAAACTCTGAAATCAATTTCATTTCATTTATTTCCAAAGTCCTGGACACGATTTAAACGTACGTCCTTAATTTTGTAGTCGCTACATGGCTTCCGAATATTTCACATACGTATTATTAAACTGCTCCATAATTCTAATTAATAAATTAATTAAGGCTATTTCTAGTTCTTAGATCACTTCTGATTAACTTTGTTCAATGTTCAATATTTAAATAGACTATGTAGATAAAAAATTATAATAAAACTGTTTGTAATATTAACTCAATATAAGGTATAAATTACTATATTTAGAGATAAAAAGTTGATTTTTATGACAAAATAAGTTTTTTTACATACTTTTCTGCGATATTATTTTAACTGGAAAACTGTATTCTTCCAAATTTAATGGTGTTAAGATTTATTTCATAAATATATTTTGACGTAAGCTAAAAAATTATGAAAAATAAATTTGATGCCAGATACATTATTGTAAGTGATGACAAAGAGCAGCACAGTTATTAGACGTCATTTTTGAAGGGTTCGAGTTAGTATGATATTATTGTATTGCTTTTGCTTGCAAAATCGAGGAGCGAAAATAACAAGAGCGATAATAAATCAACTTCACTTAAATTTCCAAGCGCTGTGCTGTCTGTTCCATTCTTAGTGAGCGTGGTTATTTCCAGGATTAAGTAATCGTGACTAACACATACCTACCCTTAATTTACTTAATAAATATAGGTACACAGAGATGATAAAATTCAAATTCCCAACATTAAATACTCCTACATACATGTTTATTAAAACATAATATTTTCACGGGGTCGTGGCTTTGAGAGGCAAATGAAAAACTTAAAACTATTTTTCATACGCAAAGTCACTGCACACGAATTAAAACGGAGCACTGTTGTTAAATTTACACCAATTTAGTAATTCGCACTATGGGATGTTATATATGTGTATATATCACATACACCATGGTCACCAGTATGCAGGGGCGTGCAGTGGGAACATCGCAGCATGACTTTTACGTAACCAATTATTTGGAAAAAAAATCGGAATACAACATATATTTCGTAATATTTCTATCACAATTTTTATCATGGCATTCATATTTTGATATATTATAAAAATCTGTAGCATAAATATTCGATTTCTATTTTTTTTTTCCAAAATATACTTTTACAAAAAAGTCACGCTTCAATGTTCCCACTGTAC
This sequence comes from Agrypnia vestita, assembly GCA_016648135.1. Lineage (NCBI taxonomy): Eukaryota > Metazoa > Arthropoda > Insecta > Trichoptera > Phryganeidae > Agrypnia > Agrypnia vestita. Next base: position 11,687 of record JADDOH010013531.1, on the reverse strand, counting down.
GCGCCTGCCAGTATGGGGTTTTATAGGTGCATATTTATTTTTTTTATTTCTTTTATTTTTTATTTACGCTTCCACAGACTAAGAAGCCCAATTATAGAAGCGGAACACATCACAAAACACCCAGGTTGAGTAAATCACCCGGAACCCGGAACCCTCGGTTTGAGAAGTCAGTGTCATGCCCACTGGGCTACGAGGGCCGCCATATCATATATAGGTACTTACAGCGGTGAATTCCACGCGTATATATATATATGTATATATATAATAGCTTTCATTGGATTCAATAGGCTCAGTGTCCGTTGAAAAACCAGGTAAATTTGTTCCAAAAACAAGTGGGTACTTGGGTACGGTGGATAGTTTCATCTAATTTCATTACCGATAAATCGGTGATCATTGCTCAAATTACATTTAATTGCTGGATACGTACACACATTATGTGTTTTCATATGTGCTTTCATCTATGTTAATGTTTGTAATGTAATAGGAAATGTTTTTAAATGTGTTTTTGTGATGCCAATTTATATAGTAACATCTACAAAATGTATATATTATTTTTTTATCCTTATATATGTCCTTATATGTATAAATATGCATATGCATAAGTCAATCAATTCGAAAATCATATTATTAATGGACGTGCTACCACTCTGTAGAAGAAAAAAAATCATCTTAAGAGAGGGATATCGTTTATATTATAAAGTACAATTATGGTAAAAATAATCACACACCTTTAAAGTGTTCATTTTTTTTAAATATGTATATGAGGTGGAAACTCGATATACGTTCCGTAAGCGCGCTCGTATCTCAAAATTCTTGTATTTTGAAGCAAATTTCTCCACTGTAAACAAAGGAATCTTTTCCCATAGTAAATTAATACATTCTATGATCCTAAAATATTATTCAACTTTCCTAATTTCGAATGTCTGTCTATCCGTAACTCGCTGGAATCAGGGTGAAATTAGGCTGGAATTACAATATCAACAGTGATGATGACTAGCCGGCTAATGAGGCCCGGGGCTCATGTTACACGCAAGGGTCGTTATTATGTCCCGTGATTTTTAATGGCTAGTATCAAAATGATTTGTGCATAATACACAACATTTTTATATTTTTTAATATTTGAATTTATTATAAAGTATGTAATCAAATTTACTAATTATTCATATCGGAATCACTTCATTGGTGTCTTGTGGTAAAATCTTTATCTTTTTGTGGAACTGTAACCAGAAACCTATGCATTCGCATTGACAATTGATTTTCCTCTTCTTGAGGATTTGAAAAAAACGTGAGAACGCATTGTCCTTGAAATAATGAACGGATAGGACACAAGAAGAAGAAAAAGATTTCATTTAGTTAGTTTGTTAATGATTTAATGTATATAATATACTATTACGATTAGACACAAATGTATAATAAGGCTTAAGCCGCCACGATTTAATAGTAGAGTTTTTTTTTGTTATTTATTATAATTTAGCTGAAATCCTGATCATGAAATCCTTACCGTGTGAGAATTTTCGTTTCAATTTTTTTTTTTTATAAATAAATGTTTGTTGTTGTTGTCGCCGGGCCTCGTGATCGAGGATGCCCTCGCCATTCTAACTCAGTTATTGCTGCGCCTCTCATAAGCTTTTCGATGGTAAAATAGCCCTATTCGAGAGGCACACTCTCTCCCGCACACCTCACAGATGAAGCGGTCAGGCTGCGCTGGTCGGTCACGTGGCCGCGTGGTTGCGGCTCGCTGCTCGTTCTTCACTCGTCTGGCCGCCGCAACACCATCAGCCCGAGAGCGAAATCCCCTCCAGTTCACACGATCCTGTGCCAGCTGTTCCCAATTCTCGGGTGCTCCTCATAGGCTCAGCGATTCTCGGAGACAGTCTTTATATCTTTTCTTGTGTCTTCTGTCCTCCAGCCTTTCGCCTGCCCACTATCTCCCCATATAACACCCCTATATCATCGATGCAATCATCAATATTCAATTATCTATTTTTATTCAGAAAACTAAAATAAATTATTTGAAATTTTTATCTATGGCCATTTTTTATCAATAAAAAGAAAACCTAAAAATGCAGACCAATATTTACATCATTTTTAATTTTGTATGTACGTAATTTAATGAGAATATTATTTCTTAAGTTGGCTTTCTTCAGGAACGGAAAATTAATTATTAAAATAAATATTATTAATTTCAAAGTTAAGTTCAAAGAAAATTGTAGAAACGTTTTGAACCTTTGAGAAGTTATTCAACAAAAAAATCTGGCTTATGTAATGGTAATGATAGAGTAGTCATAAAATTCTTATTCTACAGCGGCGATGTAAATTCTCCTTACTTTCAAAGTTTTGGTCAAGTTTTAAATAAGTAAAATTATAGATGTGACTTATCTCCATTTGTCGAATTATATAATTTAAATAACAGTCAAATACCTTGAACGAAACTTTTTACAACATGAAAACTTCATGTCAAATCTGAACGAAATTATATATATTTTCTCCTGGAAAACCAAACTTGAAACATAGATACATATATATATCGAAAGTATTGTTACACAAAACCTATGTGGAAATTTAAAAAACATTTAAACTGGCTAAAAAGTGAAATATATAATTATAAACATAAAAAATCAACATAACGAGGTATTTTAATCAATGCCTCTTTATGTTTATTTTTAACTTCAAACTCATGAGGTGCGTTTTAGATTATTTCATTTTCTATAGTTATTTATGTTATGGATGGAACCGTTTGTTTATATTAGGTCCTTACATATGAAATTGGCGTTTTGCCGTACTGGCAAATTTGATCTCAAATATCTTCTCTTTGGTTGAAATTCCAAATCCAAATTTATACAGCTATTTACTCATGTATTTGTGTTTTGAAAATTATAATTCATTTATTTTTTCCTCAATTGTTTTTTTCTTTGCGTCACTCAGTTTACAAAATGAAAAACTTGAAATATCGCGTTATTTACGAGTACGAGTTCCACCGTGGCACCAGTGCTGCAGAAACGGCTCGAAGGATTAATGATGTGTATGGCGACGGTGCCGCAAAAGAAAACACAGTGCGTTTTTGGTTCCAACGTTTTCGTTCTGGAAATTTCGACCTGCAGAACAAGCCCCGTGGACGGCCGGAGACCAAAGTTGATAATGAAGAATTGAAGGCTATTGTGGAAGCGGATCCATCGCAAACCACATCCGAGTTAGCTGCAGGCTGCGGTGTTAGTGATAAAACTGTTTTAATCTACTTGAAGCAAATTGGTAAGGTGAAAAAGCTTGAAAGGTGGGTACCTCACGAATTGAGTGAAGCAAATCAACAAACGCGCGTTGACTGCTGCGTTGCATTACTCAACCGGCACAATAATGAAGGGATTTTAAATCGAATCATTACCTGTGCTGAAAAGTGGATCCTGTACGATAATCGGAAGCGCTCATCGCAATGGCTGAACCCTGCCGAACCAGCCAAACCATGCCCCAAGCGAAAATTGACTCCAAAAAGTTACTTGTGAGCGTTTGGTGGACTAGTGCTGGTGTCGTTCACTACAGCTTTCTTAAATCTGGCCAGAAGATTACGGCAGATGTCTATTGTCAGCAACTGCAAACCATGATGGAAAAGCTAGCTGCTAAACAACCGAGGCTGGTTAATCGCTCTAGACCACTGCTGCTTCATGATCACGCTAGACCACACACTGCACAACAGACGGCTACCAAATTAGAGGAGCTTCAATTGGAATGTCTAAGACATCCACCGTACTCTCCGGACCTTGCCCCAACAGATTACCATTTTTTTAGAAATTTGGATAACTTCTTGCAAAGGAAAAAATTCAACTCCGATGGGGCAGTCCAAACCGCCTTCAAAGATTTTATTGATTCCCGTCCGAATGGTTTTTTTAGTAAAGGGATCGATGAACTACCTATGAGATGGCAAAAGTGCATAGATAGCAATGGTACATACTTTGATTAAATAAATATATTATAATAAAAAAAAATCGGCTTTATGTTCCTCCCATACTCATCGCCAATTTCATATGTAAGGACCTAATATTTACTATTTAATAAAATTAAATTAAAAATTATCTATAAAATTAAGAACCGTTCTTCAATTTAATTCATGTCCAGTGACTTTCTTTTGTAATATATATTTAAATTTTTTATTATTATAAATATTTAAGTTTTCACAATATTTTAAACACCAATTTCATATGTAAGGACCTAATATAATACCTATAAAACTCAACGTCTGTCTGTCTGTCTATACAAATCCACACCGTTTGTCCGATTCGATTCAAATTTTGCATACTTATGCTTTGGGACCCGGCGGGTAACATAGGTAACATTTTTCCCCTGTTCTTTTACCCCTTCCCCTCCCCCTGACCTATTTTCGATGCGAATCTGAACCGTTAGACCGATCGTACTCAAAATCTGCATACTAATACTTTGCGACCCGGCGGGTAACAAAGACAACATTTATCCCCTGTTCTTTTACCCCTTCTCCTCCCCCTGACCTATTTTCGATGCGAATCTGAACCGTCCGACCGATCGGACTCAAAATTTGGAAACTTATTCTTTAGGACTCGGCAGGTAACATAGACAACATTTTCTCCTTCTCTTACCCCTTCCCCTCCCCCTGACATATTTTCGATGCCAATCTGTAACATATTTCACATTTCCCCCCGGTTCTTTCAACCATTCCCCTCCGCTGATATATTTTCGATGCAAATCTGTACCGTTTAACCTGACCGATCGGATTCAAAATTTGGAAACTTATTCTTAAGGTCTCGGCGGGTAAAACATGCAACATTTTCCCCCTATTCTTTTAACCCTTCCCTTCCCCTAATATGTTTTCGATGCAAAATTGTGCCGTTTGCCCGATCGGACTCAAAATTTGTAAACTTATTCTTAAGATCTCGGCGGGTATTATGTGCGTCATTTCTCCCTATTCTTTTAACCCTTCCCCTACCCTGATATATTTTTGATGCAGATCTGTACCGTTTGACCGATCGGATACAAAATTTGGAAACTTATTCGTTAGGACCCGGCGGGTAACAAAAGTGACATTTCTTCCCTCCCCTTTTTACTTTTACCCGCCCTCTGATATATTTTAGATGCAAATCTGTACCGTTCGACCAATCGTACTCAAAATTTACAAAATTATTTTTTAGGACTCAGCGTTTAACATTGGTGTCATATCTCTCCTATTTTTTTACCTTTTCCCCTCCCCCTAATATATTTTCGATGCAAATCTATACCGTTCGAATCGGACCTTCGTTTACCCTCATAAATTTATTTTAAACATAATCCTTAACCCGTGCAACGCCGGGTATAAACAGCTAGTACTGAATATATTTACGTACCAAAATCAAATTTATATGTTAAATATCAAGCGAATCTATTTAAAATCACAAAACGAAAGTTTCTTAGATACAACAAAATAACATGAAATATCATGATTGAATAACAATAAGTATTGTGAATATTATATTCTTCTTTTGGAAAATTTACATAATATGATTTGGATAAATTAGAAAGTTAAGAAATTAGAAAAAGTATTAAAAGATAATTAAAAATTTTAGATAATCAGGTCCTTTTAGCAAATAGTTACCTTTTAAATTTGTTTCCAGATATTAATTTAGTATTCATGTACCATATATTTATTTTTTGATTTTATTAATGTCTATACTATGATTTATAATTGTTACGAAACGTTATATCCTTATAAAGGGACCATTGGCCCCAAAATATTTTGATAATTCAACAAATTAATGATTCATACAAAGTGTTTTGTCTTGTTAATTATATTAAAAATATTTGTTTCATCACCTTATCAAATTTCAATAAATTTATGAAATTGTCTAACCCTGCAATAACATAATATGTGTCTTGAACATCTTTGTTAATTAGAAAATCCTCATCGTAATTAGTCGTAGGCACATCAAAAGTTTATTCATCAATCATACTTACTTAATAATTCGTATAATATCAAAATTGTAAGCAAAAACAGCCTCTGCCATCAAAATTTTACATAAGTAGTTAGTTGTTCAACAAATAATTATATTAGGTGCACGTATATTAACTAAACGAGGTTAATTATAATAATTCTACGATAAAGAAGTACCTATACTGATTTCGATTGAATTATTGTAATAATTTAATTAATAATTTTGTTTTAATAATTAAATAATTTTATTATTTAATCATTTTTAATAAATCAATTTATAATAACGATTAAATGGACATATTAATACAATCACATTTTTATGTGAGGTTACAATTTATAAATTTTTGACTAATTTTAGAAAGATTGCATAGAAAAATATCTATCTATCAAAAATAATAGTCACCACCAGGTTTTGAACCAGGAACACTTTAGTGCTGGCATATAAGTTTACACATTAATCTATAATGACCCATATAAAAGTTGATATATTTCCTATTTGACTATCGTGAATCTGTGTTCTAAAAAAACGTTACATAATAAATTAAGTATGATTTCATTGAAATGCTCATTGTGACATTGAGAAATTTTAGCAAAATGTTAAAAAACAGTTCTGAGACCATCTACAATGTTCTACACAAAGGTTTTTCTAATTAAAATTGAAATTAAGAATAAATGTGCTTCTAATGTGAAAAACCATTTACATTGTAGTATAATCGGTAATAGAATGTTAGCATAATCAGTAATAGAATTAGACAAGGGAACTGTGAATCCGTTAATAGATAAACGGTGTGAAGAAAGTGTACCAGAGATAAGTGGAATATTGTAGTGTGTTAGTGTTAGAATCAGTGAAAATTATGCTCCAGCTAATGTTTGCATCCAGTGACTTTTTATAAAAGTTTAAATTATTTATAAGTGTTTCATTTCGTTCCCCGCCTCGCGCCCACGCTGCGGAAAAACCGTGAAAACACTGTTTGCTTTCTAATATTTTAGATAATAATATCTAATATTTACACAAAAAGATATTTCAAACGCAATGTACGAAATCATATACAAACTGATGGAATGTAAATTGATATTTTATTCGACTTTACAAACATTGTCTTAATATAAATTATTAATACATTTACTTATCTAAGCGGAAAGTAATGCAACTTTAATTTAGACTTTGTTGCTTACATTTTCATTATAAATGAAAATATCATACGTTCATGAATACCTCTTATTCATAATCGATTATAAAAATAATTTAAAACCGATTCATAATCGATATAAAAATCTTCATGAATGATATTTAAATCTAAACTGTTACATATAATTATATAAATAGGAAAAACTTTTTAGATAACCCATCGCATCCGTGATATATATCTTCTATTATTTTTTGTACCTTGGTGCTCTGTTGATTAAAAAGAATAATCTCTTATGACCTGTATTCATGGAGAAGGTTTTTCCACTCGAAACAATCTCTGAGACAAAGATTTTGCTCCCGCGAGATTGTTTCGGGACAACTATCGTAGACCCCAAAAATTCTCTGTCTCAAAAATTCACCGTATTGTGCACTTCACACTTGCTGTAGGTCTAACGTCAAATAGCTCACTCCATTGACTAAAATCTTTTCTCGAAGCATGAAATCCACCAGACGTCGTAAATCTTCATGTGTGATGACATGGAACCACGCACGAATAACTGCTTCAATTGATTTTCTTTTATTGCTGGGGTTGCGACTAGAAACCAATATTTTCAGTCTAGGCTAGAAAGTTTTGATAGGATTTAAGTCCGGACTAATCCCTGATCAAGGAAAAATATCAGTCATTGTGGTGGTCTTATGACCATTTCATGTCCGTTAGGTTGTGTGGCATGGGGCTCCACCCTGCTGGAAGATGCATCTACTATGGTCATCCTTGAATTAATCATTGAATGTAGGCGATGTATTTGGCTCCAGAAACAGATCTTGATATCTTTATCCGTAATTATTCCTTCTTCCACTCCCAAGTATCCAAAACTATCTCGTCTCATGCAAACCCATACTATTAATATCATAGGATATTTCACTGTCGCAGTAGTGTATTTACGACGAACAAATCTTATTTTATCAATCCCAAAAACGGAAATTTTGATCTAATCACTCCATATCGCTTTAACTCAGTCTTCTAAAGTTTGCTCCTTATGTTTCGTATTAAGTTAAGGCTTTTTTCAAGGTTCAAGGACACTAACGCCCTAGACATGTATCCCCCGTACAATAATACCCCGTCAAAACCCCATACAAATAACCATCCGTGCAAAAGAGTCAGTATTTTAATAAAATAATTTTTAATACAAATGCGCATTGTCAATACTAATTTATTTCACTCAACAAAATATAGAATCTTTACAATATCAATAAAACTAACAAATTTCAGAAAGAGTGTGAGAATAATTAATTATATATATTTTTTTTTTTATTTATTTCAAAAAAATCCTTGTTTACAAATAAAGATACTTAATACTAGTTTAACAATAAAATATAAGATAAATTACACATTTTTTTTTGTTAAATTTGTGGATTATGCCACTCTTCTAGGCTACGCCTGTCCCAGAGTGGTGTTATAGAACACAATATTTTTTTGAATTCGTCAGTGATATTTATTTTCATAAGGTAGTAATTATATATCTACAAAGTATCAAGTGTAATGTTAGTGAAAGTTGAGTGAGTCATAAGTTCAAGTGTAAATATGTGTAGAATAATTGTTTAATGTAAAAAGGGTTAAAGTTTTGTTTAAGATTATTTTTTATTTTCCTTAATTAATTAATTTATTTATATAGGTATATATTTTTATTTGTAGACATTATTATGCAATTCTAGTAAGTAAATTTTCAGTTGCTGTTCTACCTTTGGAGGTAAGCCAGTTGTTTGCTAAAGCTTTTATTTTATTAATTGAGTATATTCTGATTTCCGGGAAGTCTGTTTTAAATATGTTAAATATTTTAGGCCCTATGTACGAATTTTTCTGTCCATATGTTGTCTTAGTTTTTGGTATTTCGTCAAGGTATCGTAGTGCTTGTCTAGTATTATGTGAATGCGAGTTACTGGTTGCTGTTAGATGGTTTGTGTTTTTGATGTAGAAGATGAGGGTAGACTTAACGAACAGCTGTCTAACGTCCAGTACATTAAATTCTCTGAATAGTCTGTCTGATTGGTATGTGAATGGTTTCTTATTAATGACTCGGAGCAAGGTTTTTTGTGCCGTTATAGCTGGTTTTAATGTGGTTTTGTAAGTACCTCCCCAATTTGGAATCGCATAGTTCAAAAATGACTGGGCAAGAGCATAATAGATAGTTTTGAGTTGCTGTTTATTAAAAATATTACGTATGGATTTAAAAAGGTAAATGAGTTTTAAAAGTTTTCCCGATAATAGTTCAATGTGAAGTTTCCAGTTTAGGTGCCTGTCTATTATGATTCCCAAGTATTTCACATTATCTGCATTTTCCAAGGGGGTGCAATCACAGTATTGGTGTTGGCAATCATGCATAGTCAATTTTAAATCGCTAGATGGCTGCCCTCTTTTATCTATGCTGAATGTCAGATACTTAGTTTTTTTGAGATTGACTGTTAGCAAATTATTTTCCAGCCAGTGTTTTACCATGTTGTAACCCAGTTCAGCTGCTTCGAAAACAAGATCCCATGTTGAAGCGTGGAACAGAAGTATTGTATCATCTGCAAAAGTAATTATTTTCCCCCCCGTTGTTAGCTTGCATAAATCGTTTATGTATAGGAAGAATAAAACAGGTCCTAGTGTACTTCCTTGAGGGACTCCGTATTTGATGTAATGTTCGTCACTTTTAGTTTTGTCAAATTGTGTAAATTGTGTTCTGTCTGTAAGGTAAGTTTTGAACCAGTTATAACTTGCTTCCGAAAGTCCAGTCTGTTTTAGTTTGTGAAGCATTTTTTCATGTGAAACTGTGTCAAAAGCTTTCGTCAAGTCTAGTGCTATTGCTATACATTTTTTATTATTGTCAAATTTGTCTGAAATAACCAAACCAATAACTTCCTGTATTGCTTCTTGTGTACCCCGATTTTTCCTAAATCCAAACTGGTTGTTGGCTAAAATTTGATGTTTTTCTAAAAAGTTGGTAAATTGATTACAAACACATTTCTCTAGCAGCTTAGATAGTAAATTTAGGATGGATATAGGTCGGTAGTTATTTGGATCGTCTTTATTGCCAGCTTTGTGTATGGGTGTGATTTTAGCCGTTTTTAGTTGGGACGGGAAAATACCTTTTGTGATGCTTAAATTAAATATATGAAGTATAGGTTTTAGTAATATTTCTTTGAACCATTTAATTACTCTAGCTGATATTCCGTCCAGACCTGGAGAGCAGTCTATGTTCAGGTCATCTACCATTTTTTCCACATCTTTGTAACAGATAGGGGAGATATCAAATTTGGGGAGATGGGATCCGTTAGTTTTTATATTATCATAGTGTGACTGCTGTTTATATTTATTTAGTACTTTACGCGCTAGTGTTTCACCAATTGTGGAGAAGTGAAGGTTTAGTTTGTCCGCTATTTTATCTTATCGGTGATGGTAGTGTTGTTGTTGTTGGTACCAAAGTATTAATGTTACTTTTTTTATGTGTTTCAATACCATTTAATTCTTTTACGACATTCCATATGTTTTTAGTATTATTGTTTGTTCGATTTTTTGTTTGTAGTGTTGTTCTTTCCTTTTTTTATTATGTTGTTACATATATTACGGTATCTTTTATAATACTGATATAGTGAATGGTTAAATGGATGTTTTTTTACCTGATGATGAAGTAGGTCACGTTTGTGAGTGCATTTTATTATATTCGATGTTATCCAGGGTTTTATACATTTATTTATTTTTCTAACATAAGAGGTAGTATTCTTTTCAATATGTTTATTAAGAGTGTTATAAAGAATCTAGATAAAGCTACATCCGTTTGTTTTTCTTTTAATACGTCTATCCAGCTTTCTGCAATTATATTAATTTTAATTTACGCTAGAAAGATTGATTGTGTGCTATTCCACGTAGGTAATCTAAAATTTTACTATCACGACAGTTGCGAACTGTGGTAAAAATCCATGCGTTTCAATTAGAATATTTATTTCTTGGAGATTCTGATGGATGACCTGCTAACATTTGAGTGTAGGGAACTTGTAATGCTTCTGTCTTCCAATGTAATAATCTTCGAAATAATCTGCAACTGGTATGCTTTCTCTAAGTAAAAAAATACATGATACCTCAAAAACACCAACAACTTTATCTATCAGAACAAATGCAAGAGCCGGTATCATTCGTAGTTTCAGTGCAAAGTCGGAAACTAAACTCAAAAACGTAAACGATCAACTTAGATTATCCTCAAAAGTACTCTAATGTCACTTAGTGTGTTTTACCTCTAAAAGTACGATATGTTTTTTAAGTATAATAGAGCGTCACGAAATGTGTTATGTATTATCTGAATTATCTTTATACGTGGCGGGGGTTATTTACATGGTGGGCTAATTTTCGGGGGATTAATTTTCATGGGGTTATTTCCACGGAGGGTTATTTGTACGGGGGGTTGATTTTCAAGGGAGTTATTGTACAGGGGGTATAAGTCCAGGGATTATTTGTCCTGATACCTTTTTTCGAGGTATTCTTGCCCGTAATTCCTTCCTGAATAATGTGCTCCTAACTGTTATCAATAATATCAAGTTCAGCAGCTTTAAAGACCGTGTTCTTCTTTTCTGGATGCTTGACAACAGTCCTTCAGGGCA
>JADDOH010013530.1:0-11225 GCA_016648135.1 Agrypnia vestita | reverse complement strand
AAAACCCTCTTTTATCCAAAAGAGAGAGGAGGAACCAAAGGAAGATACAAAGACCCCTTGGGTAACAACAGTGACAATGATAATAAAAACGAACGCCGGAGAGCGGCCACAGAGCGGCCGGCCATCTGTGCGGGTGCAAACTTGTCTCGACATGTACCTACCCACCGACACATGCGGACTTCCGGGCGATCCGCGACCCGCGACCCGCGACCGGGTGACCGCTAATTAGGTATGCATAATTAATTAATAATATTTATCATTATTATCGATCGATTATTTATTTGTTTGTTCGCGTTCGTATTCGCCGCGCCGGGTAGGGTGAAGAGCGTCGAGCGGTGAGTTTGATTTTAAAATGTATAATAATAATATTAATACTATAATACTTTTACTTACTATTTCATATTTAGTTTGACTTAAATGAAGTTACGAATATAAAAATCTCCATAACTATTGATATTAGGTCATGGTTGCTTGAACATTTTAGACTCATAACATAGTCAGGAATCTACCTGCCAAGTTTTTGCTCCTAGCTCTGGTACAGCCTGTACATATATCGTAAAACTACTATCTACAATTTGTAAAAAAATATGTTTGCTGTTGTATTATTAAGTTTTCATTTAGTTTTTAGTATAATTATGTTCGTTTTTTGTTGATTATTTGAGTTATTATGTACTTTTACTCACTATTTCATATTTGGTTTGACATAAAAAAATTACGAAAATAAAAAATAATATTATAAATATATACGTTTTTTATTTTTTCGATCCATTTATCTGGTAGAGTAGCAAGTTTATGTACACGCTCATAGCATCAAACGATGGTAGACTAGACAAGGTATGAGAAAAAAAAGGTTTCAAAACGGGGTTAGTCACCACTTAGCAGAAATTTAATTTTATTTGATCCGCTCCATACAAAAAATACAAAACTTTTTTTGCTCAAACTATAAAGTTTAGGAAAAAGTTTTATAGGACAACTATTGATAAGGTTAATGAGCTCTATCCATCCGCATAAATAAAAAAGTAAAAAAAGAAAGTTGGTCCCTAAGTCCCTCAAATTACGGTTTCGACCCACTGTGCTTCGGTTCGGGCGGCGGCCGCGCGTTCAAACCATTCGACCGATTTACATGATCTTGACGCTGACTATCCGTTCGCTAGGCCTGTGCCGCCCCCCAAATACGAGCGCCCTAGACCATCGCCTAGTTTGCCTATATGAACGGGCCGGCCCTGTGTACGGGCGACCTCTAGAGACGTACCGCAGCGTGTGTGGTGTTCGCGGGTGGAGGTTTCCAGACCTGTACGAGTGACCGCAGAAGAATTGAAATTCGATTCTTTTTGTCTCTGCGACCGCGACGGACAAAAGATAGGGATGGGTAAATGAAAGAAAATGTCGATATATATATATATTTCGTTTCCGTTTCCCAAATATTTTAGTTTTTTTAAAAATAAAAGCTTTTTTGCGTTGCTCTGAAAAGAGTATATATTTTATTAGCAAAAGAACATAATATTTCATATTAAAATTTAAAAATAATAAAAGTACACACCTGAAAAGAGAAACAACATTTAAAGCTATTATTTTATATTATTTTATCGATTAACCGAGAAAAATATCGATGTGCAAAAAAAAGGTAACCAAAAAAAGGTCGCCAAAGAAATATATCGATATATCGGGAAAAATATATCGATATATTGGGAAAAAACTATCGATATATTGGGAAAAAACTATCGATATATCGAAAAAAATATATCGATGACCAAAAAAAAGGGTCGTCAAGAAAAAATATCGATTATCCAAGAAAAAAATATCGATATTTCATATATCGCGAAAAAATATATTGACTATATATATTATATTGAATATATATATATATATTGAATATATATATATATATTGAACAACGTTCCCTCTAATTTTTCTATTGTGTGTGCGGATCTTCGACGCATCTGTGCAGTGGCGGTGCGATAAATTTTCACCCCCCCCCATAGGGTATTTATTAATTACTGTGATTTTATATAATTTCCCTAGCTTTGTCCGGTAAGAAGAAAGCGGAGCAAAGTTGCCTGGCAAGCCCGTATTACAAGCCTCAATATATGATATTCCAAATAAATACATATTTTTTAGTTTAAAAAATGTTACTTACTAGAAAAACTTCGCATTTCTATTGTACCTACTTTTCATATTTGCTTCGGAACATATATGATGCATTTGACACGATCATATGTCTTCGAATAAACAAATATTTCACCAATTGTTACTTTTTGTAAATGCATTGAAGATGGCATTTTTCTTTCGACGATTTCAGAGAGCCATTCCAGTTTAAATTTATCGCAGGATTTCTTCTTAACGGTCGCCACATCCACTCCTTTTCGACATTTTAAGGGGATGAATTTTATATAATTAATAGGTAAAATTGTATTATTCGACTCATTTCTCCGAAAGCGTGCGAAAGAATTGTGCATGTATTGTTTCATGCATTCGAGCAAAACTAAAATCTGGCAAAGGAAACTTTATTTTATAATATTGACTGTGCGGAGTGTAAAACATGTGTGTGGAGACATTTTGCTAGGTGAACGCGCGCACACGCGCACACCTTACAGGGAACGTTGATAGTGAATATCAATATATCGATATTTTTCAAACAATATCGATATATTGATATTTTTTACCCATCCCTAGTTTAGTTTCAAGCTATGTATTCACTATGGAACAAATTGCCCCACAACATCACGCGTGGCATAGAGTCTACGTGACGTTGCAACGTCGCGCACTGTTCCGCGACGTCGCGCACAACATAGCGGAGCATTTCTACGTGTCGCGGCAACGTTGCTACGTTACCCTACTCGCACGGTACCCGAGCGAGCTTACGGCGACATCATGCTTTGCGTCAGTACCACGTGGTAAGTGAGTGAAAAATAAAATAATGTGAGGGCCAACAGCGTTCCTTAATATTGTCTTGCTTGGCTATGGAAGGCCCGATTATTTGTAATAATTGTCAAAAACAGTTGTTGTTATTCGAGAGAAATTGGCAAAAGATCCGTCAGACATTCGAAGATCGCATAGAATATCCATCCTTGTTTCTCTTTGTAGTAAATAATTTCACACCCACCACCTTTTTCTCCTCTTACGTTTCGATAACTCGTTAAAATAAATAGATACGCAGCTGTCATCATAACCTCATCGGGCGACATTTCCGCGACAAGTGATATGTGAATCCCGGTGTGTACACGTCAAATGACCGCGTCATTGTCCCCAAAACATGAGCATAGATGTTGATGCGACATGCCGCTCGGAATGTTTCGCGATTTGTCCCCTAGTGAATACATGGCTTCAGTTTGTTTCCGGCCGTTCCGGCGTCATGCCGCGAGTGCTGGGTGCGACACCGCAACAGATGTGACATGCGAACACAATTGAATGCCGTCTGCCATTTTGAATAAAATATTTGACATATTATGCAATGTCATGCAAAAACCGTAGTTGAAAAAGCTGATCCTTCTAAAGTATAATTTTATAACGTGTATATGAATATATACATATAATATATTTATATAAAATCTTTAACGCGTGCAATATCATATAAAACATTGCTTAAGCAGGAAATAAAAATAAACGCACAAAAGAGCTTTAAAAAATAGTATCCTATAACCGTATAAAAATATGCTTTTCAAACATGCGAATAGTACACTAGCGAAGGGAAAAACTACATTTCAAAATGAAGACTACAACACACACACGTTCACCAGTTTGAAGACTACAAAGTGTACACTACAATTGTAGTAAAAAATACTTGAAGTGAAGTAATTGTAGTACTACGAAATGAAGTGAAGTAATGAAGTAATTGTAGTATTAATGAAGTGAAGTAATGTAATGAAGTAATTGTAGTATTAATGAAGTGAAGTAACGAAATGAAGTAATTGTAGTATTAATGAAGTAAAGTAATGTATTGAAGTAATTGTAGTATTAATGAAGTGAAGTAATGAAATGAAGTAATTGTAGTATTAATGAAGTGAAGTATAATGAAATGAAGTAATGTAGTACTAGTGAGTTAATATTTTTTTCCCAAATAAAAATTTGGCGCCCCAAAAAAAATAAAAAATGTCAACGAGAAAAATATTTAAGATAAATTGACGATATTTTCTCCACAGTAACATTTGGCGACCTAACAAAAAAAGAAAAGGTCGCTAGCCAGATTTCTTCATTTGATTCCAAAAAATTTTCAAACCATGGGGGGGGGGGTTGTTACAGTTTCCAGAGATTTCTTCTTCGTTTAGCTACATCAACTTCCCAAAAATTTCTTCATGGGTCCCAAAATTTTTCAAACCATGGGGGGGGAAGGTTGTTACAGTTTCCAGAGATTTCTTCATATATCTACATCAACTTTCCAAAAATTTCACGTAAAAAATGCACTATTTAAAGTATGTTTCTCATACTTTCGATAACTTTGAAGTGTATGTAATTTGTAGTGTTCGCTTTGAAATGAAGAGTACTATTTGAAGTTTATACTTTCAATAACTTTGGTGTTTGTAGTTTGTAGTGTGCACTACACTTCAAAATGTGCGAAGTGTGCACTTCAATGTAGTACTACATTGTAGTAGTGAGTACAGAGCGGACCCATTACTATAGTACACTCGAAAATCGTAGTAAGACTCATGCGGTGTACCGCAACGTGTATGAGATCTACGGGTAAGCCCATACACGTTGCGGTACGGACCGATCTGCGATATGCGGTGTACCTCTACGATGCACCGGAGTGTGTATGGCCGCCTTAAGACTCATGCGGTGTACCGCAACGTGTATGAGATCTACGGGTAAACCCATACACGTTGCGGTACGGACCGATCTGCGATATGCGGTGTACCTCTACGATGCACCGGAGTGTGTATGGCCGCCTTAACATTTTTTGTTTCTGTGCGTAAAGGCGGCCATATACGCTCCGGTAGACCGTAGAGGTACATCTGTTCGGTCGACCTCTAGATACGTATCGCAGCGTGTGTGGTGTTCGCGGGTGGAGGTTTCCAGACCTGTACAGGTGACCGCAGAAGAATTGAAATTCTATACTTTTTGTCTGCGGCCGCGGCTGACAAATCTGTGCGTGTGTGGCGCTCTCAGTTTATATTCTCTATTCTATGCTCTCAGTATCTCTCTATTATGTGATGTCGTAGCTGTGACAGGAAGAGGTTATGTTGGGTGCAATGTTTTTTAAATGAAAAGTCTTAAGCGTTGTAAAGAAATCGAAGTTTATAAATTGGAACCGTATCTTTAGCGCATAAAAAATACCACGATCGACCCAAAATTGCTGCAAAAACTAAAAGAATTGGAGCCTGATGCCAATATGAATATGGTTATAAAATTATTCAAATAAATTAATTGTTAATATTTTTTAAAACATATTTTATAATTTTGATTCGTATTTTTCTCTTCAGATTTAACTATAAATAAAGGCTAAACTTTATTTTATGGCCTCACTCGATTTTCTTAAAAATAAGTAGGTATCCTGGTGTAGTTAAGTGCCCTGATCGCACAACTGAAATCAAAATTTGGCGGTCGTAAGTATTAAAATCTAAATAAATGAATATTTTAAACAAAACTATTTTATTAGGTAGGTATTTACAGGTAATCTTTTCGCAGAACATGAAACAAAAGGCATCACACGTCTCTGGAATTATTTTACCGAGAGCTTGAGGTGATATGATACTAGAGAATTTAAGGCATTAGTGTGATCTCCCTATTGCAAAAAATCTTAAAGGGGTTGTAACCTCTCCCAACAAAGTTTGCATATTCGCCGCCATTTTATAAAAAATCTTAGCCACAAATTAAATGTATATAAATCGATAGAGGACTTTCATACAAACATAAAACTAGTTGGTCATAAAATCCTAAAGCGTCATGTTTCTGAGATATTCACATATAAAAAATGTTATTTTGTACCTATGAAGTGTAATACAAATGACAGAAAGTATTGTTAAAAAACTAACCCATAAAAACCAAGTTTATATTTTACTCCCTCTCTTTGTAAATTAAGTTTACCATCACGTAATTAAATAATTGATTGACTGAAAATGAAACATGTCTAGACAAATATCGATGTCAAAAATCTCTAAAATATCTCTTTATTATTTGATTTCTTCCCAAAAAAACCGAAGTGTGCTGTCGTCTGTGAACCAATTGTCATAAATTTTCGAAATTCGTATTGAAGTACCTATTATACCTACCGACGGAGTAATTCAAATTTTAAATATTCCGTGACGTTATCAGGCCGCCGCACAGTGGGTCGAAACCGTAATATGTAATTCCTGTTCAACATTCACAGCTTCAGAGATGATTCCTTCAATCACAATTTTTCCTTATAAACTGGGTTAAATACGACTACTTCGTTCCCATCTAGCTCTTATATTTGAACAATATCTCGTATAAAACTACTATCTACAATTGTAAAAAAATATTGAAGTTTGCTGTTGTACTATTAAATGTTCATTTAGTTAGTTTTGGTCTACCTGTATTGGTTTTATTGTTGATTTTTATATAGTTTTATTTTTTAATTGGTTTAGCACAGAGGAGAATCTGTCATATGAAATGTCACATGTATTATGTTTATTATTGATTTTTATGAAAATTTTACCCGTTTTTATTGAAATCAGCCGTTTTGTCATCTGAGACAGGTAGGTCGACTTCAATATTTCGCGCATAATAATTATCGACACCTAACTTTTGATAGCGATCGATCACTTGAAATGGCGGCAAACATAATTTCGTTTTTTCAGTACATATCTATGAGATCTTGAGATAATTTGATATTTTAAAATAATAAAGAGTGTTTTGCATTACTTGTATATATATTATATGAATAAGAGAGGTGATCGGCACTCCTTTTAAATAATATCTGAATGAATTTTTCGAATATTAAAGATATTTAAAATGATGATAGTAGGTAATTATGTATTCTACATCAATCTTTTCGAAATCAATTCTTCTTCCTTTTCTTCGTAAGGTTTTATGAACTTATAATAATAAGTGAAATTTTTTAAATATATTTAGGTTTTTTTTTCATTGGAATTTAAAACGTGATGGTAATAGACACAAGCGATATATTTAAAGAAAAAAAACTGACCGAATTATTTTCAAAAGATTTTGTATCTATTTTTCTTATAGATGAAGAGAAAGCGGCAAAAAAGTGTGCGTTAAAATGTGCAATAAACGTGTCAGTAAAAATGTAAAATGTAAAATGTCCCCGCAATTGTAAAATAATTTAACGTGATGTTATGAACCCTTGTACTTGCACCCTCTTTTATTTTTACAAAGAAACTAGGGGAACACAGTGAATAGCTGAATCCAATGGTTCCCATGATTCAAATTATTACTCAGCGAAGTAAAACTAATTTTATTACTCGCATTCCAGAAAGGGGACTGTTATCATATCCTGTTGGATACAAAGCATCACGTGTATATTTAGTCATAAACTGTGCACGTGCCGACACTAAATTTTTATTGCTTGCATTACGACATTGTAGATATGGGAACTTACCACATCCCGTCAAGCACAAAGAAACACGCATACATTGCATCATAAACTGTACACGTGTCGACGATAAATAGGACACGCGTCCGCTATAAACGATACACGTGTCGCCACACCCTAGCTTTTGGAAACTAGCGTGGGATGCATGAACTCATTATATTCATTTGATCACGTCACTCCGGCCTATATAAACCGTAGCGCCGTACAAGTACATGTCTATTATTCTTCGTGCTTCTTGACAGTAACATCGTCTCTGTTGGTTGTAACTCTGCTTATTGTAATCTCTTGATCGAATACAAGTATAAAATCTCTAAGTTGTTTTACTCAAAGTCATCTGGAAGATATTTGGAAATCCCTCTTTTGAAAAGAGAAGACTCTATCGAGTTATCCTGACGAAAACCCTCTTTTATCCAAAAGAGTGAGGAGGAACCAAAGGAAGATACAAAGACCCCTTGGGTAACAACAGTGACAATGATAATAAAAACGAACGCCGGAGAGCGGCCACAGAGCGGCCGGCCATCTGTGCGGGTGCAAACTTGTCTCGACATGTACCTACCCACCGACACATGCGGACTTCCGGGTGATCCGCGACCCGCGACCCGCGACCGGGTGACCGCTAATTAGGTATGCATAATTAATTAATAATATTTATCATTATTATCGATCGATTATTTATTTGTTTGTTCGCGTTCGTATTCGCCGCGCCGGGTAGGGTGAAGAGCGTCGAGCGGTGAGTTTGATTTTAGAATGTATAATAATAATATTAATACTATAATACTTTTACTTACTATTTCATATTTAGTTTGACTTAAATGAAGTTACGAATATAAAAATCTCCATAACTATTGATATTAGGTCATGGTTGCTTGAACATTTTAGACTCATAACATAGTCAGGAATCTACCTGCCAAGTTTTTGCTGCTAGCTCTGGTACAGCCTGTACATATATCGTAAAACTACTATCTACAATTTGTAAAAAAATATGTTTGCTGTTGTATTATTAAGTTTTCATTTAGTTTTTAGTATAATTATGTTCGTTTTTTGTTGATTATTTGAGTTATTATGTACTTTTACTCACTATTTCATATTTGGTTTGACATAAAAGAAATTACGAAAATAAAAAATAATATTATAAATATATACGTTTTTTATTTTTTCGATCCATTTATCTGGTAGAGTAGCAAGTTTATGTACACGCTCATAGCATCAAACGATGGTAGACTAGACAAGGTCTGAGAAAAAAAAGGTTTCAAAACGGGGTTAGTCACCACTTAGCAGAAATTTAATTTTATTTGATCCGCTCCATACAAAAAATACAAAACTTTTTGCTCAAACTATTAAGTTTAGGAAAAAGTTTCATAGGACAACTATTGATAAGGTTAATGAGCTCTATCCATCGGCATAAAGAAAAAAGTAAAAAAAGAAAGTTGGTCCCTAAGTCCCTCAAATTACGGTTTCGACCCACTGTGCTTCCGTTCGGGCGGCGGCCGCGCGTTCAAACCATTCGACCGATTTACATGATCTTGACGCTGACTATCCGTTCGCTAGGCCGGTGCCGCCCCCCAAATACGAGCGCCCTAGACCATCGCCTAGTTTGCCTATATGAACGGGCCGGCCCTGTGTACGGGCGACCTCTAGAGACGTACCGCAGCGTGTGTGGTGTTCGCGGGTGGAGGTTTCCAGACCTGTACGAGTGACCGCAGAAGAATTGAAATTCGATTCTTTTTGTCTCTGCGACCGCGACGGACAAAAGGTAGGGATGGGTAAATGAAAGAAAATGTCGATATATATATATATATATATTTCGTTTCCGTTTCCCAAATATTTTAGTTTTTTTAAAAATAAAAGCTTTTTTGCGTTGCTCTGAAAAGAGTATATATTTTATTAGCAAAAGAACATAATATTTCATATTAAAATTTAAAAATAATAAAAGTACACACCTGAAAAGAGAAACAACATTTAAAGCTATTATTTTATATTATTTTATCGATTAACCGAGAAAAATATCGATGTGCAAAAAAAAGGTAACCAAAAAAGGTCGCCAAAAAAAAATATCGAAGAAAATATATCGATATATCGGGAAAAATATATCGATATATTGGGAAAAAACTATCGATATATTGGGAAAAAACTATCGATATATCGAAAAAAATATATCGATGACCAAAAAAAAGGGTCGTCAAGAAAAAATATCAATTATCCAAGAAAAAAATATCGATATTTCGTATATCGCGAAAAAATATATTGACTATATATTATATTGAATATATATATATATATAGAATATTTTGAGTTTGTTCAAATCTTTCAGAACAGTGCTGGATTTATGTCACAGAGACATTATTAATCAATTAGTGTATATTATAGATATCTCACAGAGACGAAACTGTATTAATTATGGGAAAGTAGGTATAGAAGTCATTTGGGTGTACATAGGACTTATGACCTATCTTTATCTCTAATTTTTCTATTGTGTGTGCGGATCTTCGACGCATCTGTGCAGTGGCGGTGCGATAAATTTTCACCCCCCCCCCCCATAGGGTATTTATTAATTACTGTGATTTTATATAATTTCCCTAGCTTTGTCCGGTAAGAAGAAAGCGGAGGAAAGTTGCCTGGCAAGCCCGTATTACAAGCCTCAATATGATATTCCAAATAAATACATATTTTTTAGTTTAAAAAATGTTACTTACTTACTAGAAAAACTTCGCATTTCTATTGTACCTACTTTTCATATTTGCTTTGGAACATATATGATGCATTTGACACGATCATATGTCTTCGAATAAACAAATATTTCACCAATTGTTACTTTTTGTAAATGCATTGAAGATGGCATTTTTCTTTCGACGATTTCAGAGAGTCATTCCAGTTTAAATTTATCGCAGGATTTCTTCTTAACGGTCGCCACATCCACTCCTTTTCGACATTTTAAGGGGATGAATTTTATATAATTAATAGGTAAAATTGTATTATTCGACTCATTTCTCCGAAAGCGTGCGAAAGAATTGTGCATGTATTGTTTCATGCATTCGAGCAAAACTAAAATCTGGCAAAGGAAACTTTATTTTATAATATTGACTGTGCGGAGTGTAAAACATGTGTGTGGAGACATTTTGCTAGGTGAACGCGCGCACACGCGCACACCTTACAGGGAACGTTGATATTGAATATCAATATATCGATATTTTTCAAACAATATCGATATATTGATATTTTTTACCCATCCCTAGTTTAGTTTCAAGCTATGTATTCACTATGGAACAAATTGCCCCTCAACATCACGCGTGGCATAGAGTCTACGTGACGTTGCAACGTCGCGCACTGTTCCGCGACGTCGCGCACAACATAGCGGAGCATTTCTACGTGTCGCGGCAACGTTGCTACGTTACCCTACTCGCACGGTACCCGAGCGAGTTTACGGCGACATCATGCTTTGCGTCAGTACCACGTGGTAAGTGAGTGAAAAATAAAATGATGTGAGGGCCAACAGCGTTCCTTAATATTGTCTTGCTTGGCTATGGAAGGCCCGATTATTTGTAATTATTGTCAAAAACAGTTGTTGTTATTCGAGAGAAATTGGCAAAAGATCCGTCAGACATTCGAAGATCGCATAGAATATCCATCCTTGTTTCTCTTTGTAGTAAATAATTTCACACCCACCACCTTTTTCTCCTCTTACGTTTCGATAACTCGTTAAAATAAATAGATACGC
>JADDOH010013529.1:0-57818 GCA_016648135.1 Agrypnia vestita | reverse complement strand
ACATGCAGCTGGTGAATTGGGCCTCCACCAGCAAGGAGGTCCTGGAAAAGATCGATCCAGCTATAAGGGCCGTAGAGCCAATGAGAATCATTGGTGAAGAAACAACGACCGAGAGGGTGCTCGGGATAGCGTGGGAACCCGCCTCCGACAAATTTGTGTTCACATTTATCAACTTACCGGAGCTAACGGAGGCGGACCGCCCGACCAAACGGCAACTGTTAAGCGCCGTAATGAGAATCTTCGACCCGATTGGCTTCCTAGCCTGTCTACTGATCCGGTCGAAGATACTGCTTCAAGACGTATGGCGATCCAAGGTCGGGTGGGATGAAAGGATACATCCCGAGCACGCAGAAAAGTGGCGCGCATGGTACGGCATTATAAAAAAAAGTGAGTGTCAGATAGCGCGTCCTTGCCTCTCGAGTCGAAGTAGCAAGGTAATGCTGCATGTCTTTTGTGATGCATCAGAAAAAGCGTGCTGTACGGTGGCCTATTTCGTCGAGACAGGAGAGGGCGGCATAAACGTAGCCTTCATCTCGGCGAAATGTAAGGTCGCACCGTTAAAGCCGCTTTCAATTCCCAGAATGGAGCCACACTGAAGGAACGGGCACCGCGGGAGGAGACTCTAAGGACTGTACTGGCCGAGGCCGAGTTTACAGTAAACAGCCGTCCACTGACGCATGTGTCAGTGGACCCACAAGATGACGCGCCGATCACACCCAACCATCTGTTACTTGGAAATACGGGCCGCACCACCCACTTGGCCCTCTATGGGGCGCTGGATGAAAAAGTATGTTTAAAAAAGCAGTGGCAGATGGCGCAACAACTGGCAGATTTATTCTGGAGAAGGTGGATGAGGGAGTACCTGCCAACATTGGCTCGAAGGCAGAAATGGCAGGAGCCCGCACCACCCATCAAAGAGGGAGAGATGGCCGTCATCGCCGATCCCGCGATGCCCCGCAACACCTGGCCCAAAGGGAGAGTGATCGAGGTGAAGCTCGCGCCCGACGGGCAGGCGAGGGTGGTTCGATTAAAAACCACAACGGGCGACTACACCAGGCCCGCAACAAAGATCATCACCCTTACAAGGGCGCCGCAGTGAAGGCGTCGCTGAAGGACCCTGTGGAAATCCTGTCCTCCCTAGGAGTGCAGGCGGACTGCACGGGGGGAGTGTAACGGACAGGATGAATGATAGCCCTGAAAAGAGCCTCCTCAAAGAAGATGACATTGCCGAGTTCCATGGTTCGCTGCGGACACCGAACAAGGTGGACCTGTGACGTCATCTTATTCACGGGCGACCGGGCAGGACGCCGGTGCGTCATCACCACCCTGAGGACCGTAAAGACGGGTCCTATGCTTTTATAAATTTGTGAACAAATTTATGTATGAAAATTTATGAAAATAAAATAGCTGTGACATGTTTTAAATTATTACAAATTATTGTAAGAACCTAAATATTGACATATATGAATGTACTTTGTCACATGTTTATTTTCAATAAACGAGAAAATCGCTGTTGCGATAGACCGGGGTGGTGAGTGTAGCCAACTGTATGGCATAAAGACAGATATAAGAAATATTATTGAATATTTCCAAGTGACGGCCAACTGTATGGCGGAAAGACAGATACAGGAAATATTATTTCCTACGGCTAACTGTATGGCCTGACAGACAGAATTACGAAATATTGTTTAATATTTCTACATATGTATCCGAGGACAGAGAGTTGGTATGCGAAGGAAAACGGGCTGCAGACCGATTGTTTCCGATAAGTCGCGAAGCCATATCTTGTCAGATCTCGGAGAAATCTACATATAACTAACAGTGTTTTATAGGCCTAGCGACGGGGCTCATCTCTAATAAGGTCCCGGGCGCGACAGCCACCGAAAAACGGTATTTGTACCAACAAATACGAGAATTTTCGACCCAAATTTGATTTTCTTATATTTACGAAAAACGAGGGTTTTTTCAATGAAATTGGTATCAAACCATAATATTTTTGCTAAACAAAGCCATTTAGACTAAAATCTAAAAGAAAATCATGTAAATAAAAAAGTAAAATTTTTCACATTTTTTACGTAACCACTATCAGCAGTGGTCCAATGTCGATAAGGGTCATTTTTCAGTCAAAACTTTGAAACTGTCTTACAGACGCTACAACAGCCGGATCAACCTAAAATATTTTTTGTTGAATTCCTTGCATAAGAATCTACCCATTTTACATGTTTTTACATACCTACCTTGTCAGGGGCGCACCTGAAAAATAAATGAAAATTAATTTTTTGCGACCCACTTTGAAATATTTATAAATGACTGAATTTTTATTGTACATAACTAAAACTGATATCAAAAGTTACACCCATGTGGGCTCTTTATAAAATGCATTAACAAACATGTATAAACCATAGTTAACAAATTTTATAAATTTAATTGTGAAATTTTCCTGAGCAAATACCGCTGCGATCGGTATATATTTTTTGATAAAAAATTAACTTCGGTCTTGCGTGTCCAGGCAATCACGTCATGCTATAAGCAAGACATAGCACCATGTAAATGACGTGATGAAAACCCCGGTGGGGTGGCGTAAAAATTCTAAATAATTTTTGAATTCTGTAAATAAAACTTTCCGAGCTATTTTTTAGACAATTTCGCGTGCGCGAACGCGCGATAAAAACTCTCTGTGATTGGCTCCCGGAAATAAGCCGGGAGGTATTAAATTTGTGTATAAATTAAACTTCCGTCGGCGTACAGATTCATTCCGTTCTGTGCTTTATACGCCGTCTGGACCACTTCTTCTGACTTTTACTCAACACCTCTGACCTCTGCTCTACCTACTGTTTTTGGATTTCGGAACTTCAACTGGACTACTTGCAACCGGATAATTCACTTTGTGAATATTTAGAACAACCACTGTCAGCGGGTTTACGATTACCGCTGTACAGTCTTGGTCTGTTCTACGAGTCAAGTACGGGAGACCTGCGCATCATATCTTCGCGTATTCTGTACGGAACAACACGTAACCCCTTAATATTTGGATGCTGCAATGGATGTTGTTAAAAAATCGATTACGAATGTAGGCAATTCAATGCAATTCATTTTATTTATTGATAATATGTACATTATAAACAAAATGTTTAAGGCATATATATTAGGAAGTATATATCAAAATAAAAATATTTAATAAATTAAAAATAACATAAAATCTGGTCAAAGGTGTAGGAGAATTCCGCTTCGGAAAACCCCCTCAGACACATGGAATATATCAATGCCCAAAGCGATTTTGTTCAGCATAGCTGTGGCTCTTCCAACAGGCATAACCATCGGCAGGTTGGTCCTGTATATTGGAATGTGAAACAATCTATGCTGACGATGTCTAATGTAATTATCAGGAACATACAAACCAATGCTCTGCTTAATTTCAGGATTATCGATCATACCGCTCAACAATCGATAAAAATCTGTAAATACACATTCCTTCTAGTCTCTAGACTATTGTAGCCAAGCATACCCTGGAGAAACTCGGTTGGGTAAAGCCAAGGATAATGCCCGTACTCTCTCATGTAGAGATATCTCAGAAACTTCTTTTGGACTTTCTCCACCATAAGAGAGTACTTGCCCTCATGTGGCCCCCAGATCATCGAGCCACTCTCGAGTCTACTCCGCACCAAAGAGTTGTAAAGAGTTCTCAGTACGCGGGTATTCTCGAAAACCCTGGCAGTACGCAGAACAAATCCTAACATTCTCAAAGCATTACCACTGATCGTCTCTATGTGATCGTGAAATGTTAGGTTGCTTACAAATCTAATACCTAGATCTTTAACATTTGATGTTCTTGTCAGATTTTGGTCGTTCATTTTGTAGCGAAAAAATAGAGTTTTTTGGGCCCTAGTGAAGGATGTAACCGAACACTTGGAAACATTAAACAAAAGTTTATTTCGTCTTCCCCATTCACATATATTTGATATATCTGCTTGGAGAAGACGAAAATCGTCCAAAGTTGACACCTTTAAGAAAAGCTTTAAGTCATCCGCAAATAACAGAAAGCGCGAGTTTAAAATTACATTTTTTATATTATTAATAAAAATCGAAAACAACAATGGACCCAGGTTAGATCCTTGTGGGACACCCGAGAAGGTAAAGAAGCACTCTTGACGCGAATAGGCCGTAGGATACGTATTGGTTCCTATTTTGGAGGTAGCTCGCCATTAATTTTAGCATACCATCCGAGAAACCAATTTCATGCAAATAAAGCATATAAAAGCATGTTTTCAAAGATTTTTTTAATTTACTTGTTTTTATGTCCGATTTGTCAGATTTCTATTGTATCAACTGCGCAAATTATGTTTATATCTATTATATCAACTAATATAATATAAGGTACCGTTCGTTAGTTAGATTTCCATAATAAATTTAAAATAACATTAAAATATTTATTAAGGAAGAAGCACGAGTAAAATAAACACATATCGCCCATGATAAAACAATATCTCGTAAGTCACTTAACACAAATTTTACAGGGGATGCAAAGAACTGTATAATACAGTAAAAGCTCTTTAACACGAAATTCAGGGGACCGAAATTCAAAAAAAATAATTTGATTTTCGAATTAGGGAAGTAGAATTAGTAGGATGTTTTTAACACACTTTCTAAACATTTCCAGATGTACAAACAATGCATTTTTAACATGTATAACAATTTTTAACACATTTATTTGGCCAATTTTGCATTCATTTTAGACAGTTCTTTCAATAAAATTAAAATAAATTACCTTGATATGTGATCTTGAGCCATCAATTCAATTTTAAAACAGAAAAAATGAAAACAGCAAATATTGTACATCACTACACCGCGCTTTTCAATTTTGGTGTGATTATTTTAGAATTGTTGAAACAGTAGAATTGGCGATACCATATTTTTTCGCAATCTTGCCCTTCTCAATTTTCCTGTTAACGTTTTGTACGCGCCACAAATTGACGCCATTTTCATTTGAAATGAAACATTAGTCAAAATAAAATACGAAAATAACTAAAATCTAACACATGAACACAATAAAATATCTAATATTCTTCACACTTATCAAATAGCACAATATCGAAATTTTTCACGGAAATCACAGATAAAAGCATAAAAAAGAGTCAATGACAAAATGTTTTCACGCGATACGACTAGAAGAATATATTTTCAATTTTAGTAAAACACAAAGGTGTAATAATTTAAAACTTCAAATTGGCATGCAAGATGACAACTAATCTCGTCTTTTGGCATGATATCATAAAGCCATGTATTCACTAGGGGACAAATCGCGAAACATTCCACTCGGCATGTCGCATCAACATCTACGCTCATGTTTCGGGGACAATGACGCGATCATTTGACGTGTACACACCGGGACTCGCAAATCTTGTCGCGGAAATGAGGTTATGGATGACAGCTGCGGTATCTCATTTGGCGAAAACGGGGTTCCGCGCAATTCGAAATGTTTTTTTGGGTCGCAATTTCAAATTAACGAGGTTTTACTGTAGTAAATTGAATATTATTAAAAACAAGGTCCTTTTTGCAAATAATTATTGTTTTCCACGTCACGGAAATGTGGCCCTAGGAGGTTATGATGTCAACTGCGTATCTGTTTATATTAATGAGTTTATCGAAACGTAAGAGGAGAAAAAAGAGGAGAATGCGAAATTCTTTACTGCAAAGAAAAAGAAGGACGGACATTCTATGCGATCTTCGATCGATACAGCTCGATGAGTTCAAGAACAATTTCGTTTCCCCACACTGTCATCTTGACAGATACAGCGCATGCGTATTCACTTGTAAACATACCACGTGGTACTGACGCTCCGCGGAATGTTGCAGTGAGTACGCTCGGGTACCGTGCGCATGGCAACGTTGCCACGGCACGTAGAAATGCCGCGCTATGTTGTGCGCGAGGTCGCGGAACAGTGCACGACGTTGCAACGTCACGTAGACTCTATGCCGCGCGTGCTGTTGAGGGACAATTTGTCCCCTAGTGAATACATGGCTTAAAACATCCCTAACCGGCATGCGCGGCGCCGGCCCGCGCGGCCGGTTAGGGATTTTATTACCGTCATACAGATGATCAAAGCCCTGTGAGCGCCCTGAGGGTCATTCCCGCCAGCGCAGGTATAGAAAACACTAGCAAATGTTAACATTTACACAAATGATTTCGTGTCAAATTTCATAGTTTTGTCTGAAATTTTTTTCGTATTTGGAATTGGCCATTTTTTCGAATTATAGGAAGCATTTTGTATGAAAATCATTTGAGGGGGATAAAATATGATTAAATTTTTCGAATTATACCGAATTTCGAATTATAGTTGTTTGTATTAACGAGCTTTTACTGTACCTAGATTCTTTACAATAAATAGGTAATGAGGAATTACTTTGAGGGGAATAAGAGACACAAATAATTTGTTTTTAAGATACGAGCTTTTGTCAGATTACATATCCACACATTTTGAAGACAAATACATAACAAAATTTGATTTTGACAAAGTATGGGATGCGAGGTATTGTTTTACCATGAGCGATATATTGTTTTTAAAATGTGATACACATGGTAAAATAAAAATTACATTTATTCCATAATTATATGCAAGGGTCTCATAGATAGTAACAAAAACATTACAGGTGGATTCCTGCCTTGAAAATGAGTCAAAAATGTTCAAGCAACCAATACCTAATATCAATAGTTATGGAGATATGCAATATTAAAATTTGCATTTTTTTCAATATTTCTGACTTATTTTTATGAAAAATTGAACTATCATTGCAAAAATTTAAAATAGATTTTTTTATCATTCAAAGGTTTTTATCATTTTATTTGAGTTGTCTTGAAGCGAAAGAATTCTTCATAATTGATATAAGTTACAAATATTACAGATAGTTACAAAATTTATATAAGTTTAAAATAAGTCAGAAATATTTAACAAAAAAAATGCAAACTTTGATATTGCATATCTCCATATTAGTTGGTTGCTTGAACATTTTCGACTCATTATCAAGGCAGGAATCCACCTGTAAAGTTTTTGCTACTAGCTATGAGACACCCCGTATGATGGAGCAATTCAATTTTTAAAAATTATAGTGTAGATGAAGATACCTACACTTTTTACCTCCTCCCAGGTACTCGAGTTGGAATCTTTATAGTTAAAGTAAAAAAGTCACTTAACTTTGGATGACAGTGTATTCTTGGTTTTGGAATGATATTCTGTGTTTGATGAAGAAGTAAAGTGCGAGCAAAAGATTACCATACAATTTAGTCGAGAATGTTTTGCCCCAGTTAGCTAAAGCTAAGACAGTCACGTACTCACAAATAAACACTAAAGTTTTGGCTCTGCTAGGATCGCCTAGTTCGGTTTGTTTAAAAAATGAAAATATTTAACTATAACTGGTTGCGGATATTTTATACGAACCGTATGTTTTTCCCAGAAACGATTCTCGACATTTCGTTGAATTCTTATTCAACGCCATCAAGAGTACGACCTTTACCCGCGGAGGTAGAGGGCGGACTGATTACTGCTTTCGAGGGCGTAAATTATATGCACTTTATTGTGGAGTGTCACTTCTTCTGCAATAGAGGTCTTAGTAAAGTCCGCCGACATAACTAGTACATATTGCACATTGGCGACCTCTATTGTAGAAGAAGTGAAACTCCACAACAAAGTACATATAATTTATAAACACCCTCGAAAGCAGTAATCAGTCCGCCCTCTACCTCCGCGGGTTTAGGTCGTCCTCCTGATGACATTGAATAAAAATTCAACGAAACCTCGAGAATCGTTTCTCGGAAAAACCTACGGTTTGTATAAAATATCCGCAACCGGTTACAGTTAAATATGTCTAACGACCGTAGTAACAACTCTTTAAAATGAAAATACTCATAATTCTATCTTTTTTGTTGGGTTTCAGAGCTCTGGTGTACGAGGATAATCACGCCCTTAGTACCGGTGCCGTCGAGGTGGATCAACTGATCAACAGTGCCTTGTGGCTGCTTGAGCATACTCAATAAACTACTTTGTACTTGTATTGCAATATATTTTATGCTATTTTTGTATACATAAGTGATAAAATGTGACTTACCATTTTAATAAATACTCTTGCAGCAACACTGATTTTTTTAATTAATAAAACCTCACCGCCTTTGAATGTGAGCTGATGGCAAGGTTTGAAAGTTTCACCATCATTATATCAATTGAAAATAACAACTGCATCATCTTCAATGAAAAAAATCATTTTCAATTTGAGAATAATTCAATTGATAATAATAATACCACCTTCAGTTATAAAAAAATATACATATATACTTTGTACATGAGTTGGCAAGATGGAAGAATTTTACAAAAAGGGGTTACCGATTAACCCATCCTGTGTTCATACTTTTAACAAACCCATAATGATAATTTAAAAAAATCTGTATTCTAAGAACCAGGTCACCGAACCAAAATTATTTTAGCAACCGGCTTGATACTATAGCAGCACACCACTGGTTATACACAAATGCTGCACACATTGTCTATGATTCTATCCAAGGGCGGATCCAGCTTTGGCGCCAGGAGGGGTCACATAATCATAGTCAAGTCACAAGAAGTTATAATTTAGGGCTGGGTCCAGGTCCAATTAGGTCCTGGACCCAGCCCCGGGAGGGGGGGGGGGTTATGACCCCCCACTCTCGATCCGCCCTTAATTCCATCATACAAAACGATGTTACCATTTTATGAATTATAATGATTTATATAGAAACGGAAAAAAATGTTTCTAAGAAAATGCATTAAATAAGTGTTTGGTATCACAAGAGTAACTAAGTCATCCCCGTAGTCAGCTATCAAGCTCCTAAAAGATGGTTTATATTATAATGTAAGACAGCAGATATTTAAATACAGTAGAACCTCAATAATTCAAAAAGCGAAAGCAGTAATATTCATTTCAACTAATCAACCTTTTTGGTCACATGACAAATTGGCCACATCATACTAAACTGAGAGTTGAGTCGATTTTAGATTGAAATATTATAGCAATATCCACTATTTAAAAGTAAACACGGGAATATCCACATTTAAAAGTTTAATATTTATTTATACATATCTATGCAAAGGAAAACTGAGCTGGCAATTGTTTTTATAAACTTTTTTCCAATTAGATGTAGGTTTCATAGATTCTAGAGAAATTTCCTTGAATAGGGATAGGTTTTTTGTATTTATCTCAAAAACGCCTCAGTGGAATATTGCTGTGTTTACTTTTATACCCCTCGTGTAATATAATAAAATCAAAAATAATGTTATTTTGATTTAATAAAGAACATAATTATATTATTTGGTTTTCCAGATCCAAATTTAAAAAGTACTTGATCTCTATGTTCTTTATTTTCTCTATGATAAATAACAACAATATTTGTCTATTACCTTCCGTCCTTTTCCGGTTTTGCAATCTGTCAAGAAGGCGAGTTAAATTGTCACTTTCTTAGATTTTTCTTATTTTATACGCAATCCTTTTATTATATGTTTAATCTGTGTTATATATACTTCACATAAATTGCAATCCGACTGATATCGGTAATATTTTCGGGAACGATCATAAGTTTACCGTGTCGATGTTTTTATAAATCCCGCTGTCACATAACCTAAAATATTTGTTTTTTTTAGGAATTCAGTGCTGTCGCGATGGCCAAGTCAAAGAATCACACTAATCATAATCAGAGTAAGTAATTATTATACTTTTTTCTGTTATACATATTCAAAACTAGTTAGTTGAATTGAATATTTGAGTAACTGACAGCACCTATTCCGATCTACCTTTGGTTATCCTCATTTACAAACAAATTAATTAATCAGTATTTTTCTCTAAATAAGATCTTGATGTTTGTATTATTGTGTTGTCTGTCTTTTTATAAAGCAAATTAATTTGAACTGCCAAATGTTTTTGAATTTAGAACAATTATAAACATTTTCTGTCACTTTGCTTGTAACTTATGACGGTTTTTTTCCATTTAGGAATCAGCACTATTATTTACACGTCTCGTCCTAGTTACTCAATCACGGAAAAAAAATGGAATGGAATCTGCTATCGAAAACTATAGGCATTAATTATTTGTTATGATGACTCTAGCGGAAATGTAACTTTTCATTTTTACACTACAAGAGGCCCTGACATTAAATTCCTGTAGTGAAACATCACAGAAATACCCACGCTTGAGAAAATCACATAGATCATGATTTCTGTTATTCAAACCTCTCGGACATTATACTGTACCATTTCAATAGCTTCTGCTCAATGTAAATGCTTCTGTCTTTGTATTGTTCTGTCTTCCATTTCTCCCAGCTCTGTCTATTTACAATAATATTCATTGAATGATGTTTAATTTTTTTTTTCTTCATTTTCAGACAGGAAGGCTCACCGTAATGGTATCAAAAGGCCACTGAAGAGCAGGTTCGAGTCTACCTTGGGGGTAAGATGGCCTTCCTTACCACATTTCTTAACATTAATTCAATAATTAGTTAATGATATTAATTTTAACATTATAGTCTCGAATGGTTTCATTTGAATTATTGAATACCATTATTTTAAAACTGAACATTGCAGAAAAAGATTGCTTGAGTAGAATGTAACATTTTTATGCTAGAATAGTACTCTTAACACGTCAGTGCTGAAAATACCCATCAACGTTGTATGCCATAAGGTTTGGTACTAGATGATATTTCATATAGTTGCATTATTTTCATTTTTTGTATCCCTTTTAATTTATGAACATAAAGTTCGTTCATACTAGAATTTTTCGCGCGCTATTTGTTATTATTTATGTAAGTTTTGCATTTTTTCAATTTGTGTGGAAAGACTTTTTATTGTATACTGATATGTAGAACAAACTTTCTTGTGTAATATTTTTCTAAGATAATTTGCGCGCAATTACTTCAACCTTCTTGAATTGAGACACTGTCTACGGAGCAGATGATGAGTACAGCAGTGTTCTATAAGACTTTCATAAAAAGTGTTACTGATGTTAATTTTTTCATACATATACTACGCAAAAATGGATCAATCATTCTCACCAAAGCGATCTAGAGTAGAAGCTGTGAGAATTGATAGACACGAATCTCATTGTGAATTAGTCAAACAAATTTGACGTTGGCTCTTGATTATACCACTGAAATTTAGATGCGTACAGAGAATTGTAACATCTGAATAAGATAAGACGTACAAAATTAATAAATTTTGAATAATAGTTATTTTGTTGAATAATATTAACCAGATATATTTTTGGGTGAGTGTAAATGCACTATATGATGTTTGTCATTGAAAAAACCGTGGTGTGTTTATGGCGGACCTCGCCGCCCGAGAAAACTGACTGGTGTCCCTGTAATTGTTATCTTAAGAATTTTATATATATAGGCTACATTTTTAGCATCGACATGTCAACGAAAATGCTTCAGTAGTCAAAATGTTAATTAATTTGATAATTATGCCACTGCTGACAATCTATGATCTTCTGTACTCGCTTATTCTCAATTGTTTTTATTGTGTGTTGGATATTCCAATTCTTCGGAGGCACTTATCCCTCTTTTGTGGCTTACATCAAAAAATTACTCGTGTCATACAACTCTACATAAAATATCACATTTATGAACTTTTTCAATATTACCATAATAATAATTTTTCCATTTATTGTATCCATTGATGTGTAATGCCGATTGGCATATAAGTATAATAAGTAAATATATAATATAAAGTGATGTTGACCATACTTTTTACTAATTGGAAATATTTTATTCCAGATGGATGCCAAATTCTTGAGGAACCAGAGGTTCTCCAAGAAGCACAACCTGAAGCCCCAAGAGCAGAAGAAGAAGGCTGAGGAGAACGCAGTCAAGAGACAAGAACAGAAGAAACCATAGACATTTAAGTTTTAAACAAATAATTCCTGTATTTTGTGTTTGCATGAACTCCCATGATATTGTATTTCTTACAATGCTGTTAAGGGCGAGTTTGTTCGTGAAAATATAAAATACATTTAATGTTCTTTGTTTCATTTCATCCCTTTTTAAATTCCCTATCATTTTTGTAAAATTCAATTTAGCAACCCCAATGTTTGACATTTTAGTGATTATACACAGGGTATAACAGCTATAGTTGGGGCCCACACAAACTTACAACTCTGGCCGTAAATCGTATCAGTGGAGATTCACAAAGCTGTTAACGCGTTGTCGATAATTTGCTACCTGCATATTCGCAGACGTGTCACTTTGTGGTGGGAGCGTGTTTTGAGAGCTCTGTCTTGTCAACGTTCATTTGTTGTAAATACATGTCATTTAGATGTTTGCTGAATAATCGGTTTCAAACTTTGGTTGTGGTAAGTTGGAGGATTTGTTTAATCATGTTAATTTGACCAAATTGAATGGTGATACCAACACCCAAACTCGTACAGTGATTTACAATGTGTTGTCGTTCTATAATAGACTAAAAAGTGATTAGTAGTATCCACAGAATTTTTTTTTATGCAAGTCTTAAATTTATCACAATAAATACCTATTCTGGACCATTTCTGATCGTATATTATTTCTTTCACGCATTTTTATTGCGCATGTCACTGCACTTGTGACAGTGGTAATTAAAAATTACCACGATTTACCACATCAAAATATTAACTATTTATTTTCGATTTGACACATTAAAAATGTTCCGTAACATTTTCACCACAGATGTACTAGAAAAGTGGATCCACCATTTTTGGCCGAAATCATAGCAATGAAATTATCACTGATTTAAGAATGAAATATGAATTAAATTTACTGACTACATTATTAGTAACCGAATCAAAAGTATAATAGGTATGAATTCAGTGGTAGTATGGCAGAAGGATCAATCGAAAAAAATAGTTTAATTTAATTTTAATCTTTCCGTTGATCTTCTGGCCATATTACTGCATTATTTTATTTCAAATACTTTAATATGCATAAAGATCTGCTTTATGGGAACGACATCAGGACACTGTCGCAATGTTAAACATTGTTTGAACCAATTTTTAAAATTATTTTCAATAGATCTCTTTGTCGTACTGATTAATTCATCATCACTCGTTTAATTGCGGAGGTAGACAGAGGATGCTGCACAACACTGCTGTTCTGACATTACTATTGCCTCGTACATCTTCGCATGTAAGCTCCACAATTGTTGAGGTTCCTAACAGGACTATCTTCCAGTATTTGATTAACTTGCTCATGTCAAGTTTCCCGCAGCAGGCTCCTCTTTCTGCTGCATTCAACATTTGCGTCTTACATCTTTCTTACCATTTTTTCATCCATTCATTCAACATGACCAAACCACCCGAGGGACCTATTTTAAAATATTGTATTAACAAATTCCCACTTTATTCAGAGCTAGGCAGACAAGCTAAATTATTCTAACAACTAAAGATTATACATACACCATTATTGAGCCGCTATCTCAGATAATATAATCTAGCAGTTCATAGTAAATCATATGTTTTTGTTCAATAAGATCTCACCAACTTCATCTCAAATAATCCCACTTCCTCGCATCCCCTTCATGATTTTCTATTTTATTATTGACTATCCATAATAAATCTATTTACTATTAAAAAACCTTCAGTCAATAATAGCTCTTTTATATTTGCCTAAAAAACTACATAAACAATTTCAAAATGTTGTCCCGAGAGTGTCACACATTGTTGCATTTCTAAACAGTTACTCAAATATATAAATTGTCAAAGTAACACATGACTCAATATCAAGAAAGTGAACAGGCGAAACATTTCACATTATATTTTTATTGGTCAACTACGTAGTGTGAAAAATTTGTTACAACTGCTCTGTGGGTAGAACATTCGCATGTGATTTTCACATATTTATTGTGAAAGTATTGTTATCACGAATGGCATATTATTCACTCTTTTTGTGGCACTGCTCTGCTCAGGTTTCATACATGAATATTAACCGATTTTAGCAGGCATTTGTTTAGTACATAAGCAAACATCTGTGCTAATATTTAATTGAGACAGTGATTTTATTATGACGGTAAGAATTCATATTATAATGAACTACAGATTTAATTCAATATTCAATTCACATTTAATCGCTTTTCAATAGATTTTTATCTCTTAAAATCGTTGTTGTCCCGCTTTATTTATCATTTTTTATTGAAATACTAATAGAATAGTAATTTAACTAGAATACTAGTTAATACTCCCTTTGCAAAATTTACAAAATTAAGAGAGATTACATAGAAGCACAGATATTTATTATAAAAATACAAGAGTTCATTCAAAGATTTTATATAAATAAAAGATATTGGCTCACTACATATTAATGTTACCACAGTGTTTACATGGCTTATTGTATAACGGGCTTAGGGCCGACTTAGTTTATAGCAATCTTTCGTTTAAAGCATAGATTTTTCATTTTCTGCCAATCTTATTTTTGTAAAAATCTGATCGGCCAACGGTAACGGACTATTATAATGAACCAAACTGATTGAATCGGCCCTTAGGTAAAGGTCAAACTGTTTTTTCAACTGCTTGCATATGGTACAGTTATTTGAGATTTGTATCGATGATTGGTAACTGAGATGTTACTGCTGTCATCGATACAATTAGGTACTGTAGAGCTTGACCGACGTAAATTAGCGTGCGGCGACTTTGGAACTAAAACCCGCCCCGCTCGCACCGGTAAACCCTCGCCCTGTCATTCAGTTCAATCTCGTATTTGCGCATGAGCTGTAACATATTTATTTATATATGTTACAGTGAATCTGATTTTCTAGTGAGTCCATCATTCACTGGCATTTTAGAGAAAGTATATTCAAGGTCATTCTTATCATATTCAAAGAGTTTTTCACCAATAGAAATGAATACAATATTTTAACTTGCACTTACTAAGTGAATTTATTGGTTTCCGAACTGTCAAAAATTAAATTTGACAAGTCTGAAACCCGTTTCCGTAAAAATCTATGCTTTTAAACGAACTTTTATTTATCCAAATTGAAACAACCGGGCCTTGAATAACAATTTAATAAGTCATTGCGTGAACAAGGTTCTTACTGCATTATTAATTTCTTCTGTGCAAATCAACATTATGTAGGTAACGGATATTATTAAAATAGTCATTTTGAAGTGTTGAAAGTTTCGTCTGCACCAATTCTTCATTATATGATTTTATAACAAGATTCTAATGGCACATGGACCTTGTTTTTCAAAATTTATTTTGCGTTTTGTGTCTCATTCTACACTAGTCTAGTCCAAAGTCATCACAAAGCGACAGTATTTCTAATTTTTATCCTTTGAGCGATAGCATATTCTCTATTCTGTGGCGATAGTTCTGTTTCTCGAACTGTCACACTTCTGGACTGGTCTTTGATATTCAATGATTAGTTTAGGTAGGTAACTAAAACGTAATATATTTTTAAAATTTTAATCGCGAACACTTACGAAATTCTGATCATCTTATAATTCAAAAGACAGTCGATTAAACTCATAAAAATGATACGGTGCGAGCAAGCTTCACGTCTGTCACCGACGTCGAGCCGAGTAAGTTTGCGAACTTAAAAACCGCGCACTTTATGTTGTACGTCTACCACCCGTGCTTACACGTGCGCAAACAAGAAACGCAAACGACATTAGACACATTTATGATAAAAAGATAGAAAATTGGAAATGCGGAAGAATCGGAGTGAATTCAAACGTAAATGATGACTTAGGCCCGGTTGTTTCAAATTCGATCAAAGTAAGCGTTCTTTTAAAGCATAGATTTTTACGTTCTCCACCAATCAGACGATCCGTTTTCGTAAAAATCTATGCTTTGGTCGACCGCTTACTTTGATCGAACTTGAAACAACCGGGCCTTAGAATCTCTTTGATTTTTGTATTTTTCGCATCGAGTGTTTGTTACTTGACGCACTTTTAAAGGTTCATTTAAAATTAATAATACCGGGTGTATGTTTATTTATGTTTCTATATTTGTAAGAAATAAACTTTTGTTGTATTGTTATAAAAAAAACATATTTAATAAACTTAATTGACAAAATACATATTCATTAATAAAAATTTTCCCTTAACCCCCCAATATTTACATGGTGACATAACCTCGTTTTGTTCCGGCAGTCGTCAGATATCATAAAAAACCCGAGTGCGCGATCTTTCAGCCGACACCTTACTTCGCGATTCGTATTCGTTTTGCGGTGCCGCTGTCCTATTTTAATTTAGGAGTTAAAATAGGACCGCAAAATGAATAAAAATCGTCTAGTGTAGTGCCGCCTTTATACTTTCTACGCTTTAAGAATTACGTGTACAAATTGATGGTTTCACCGATATATTGTCTATGCTTTGAGTAATGTATTTTCACGGATTATGTGTAGTGAATCTGAGAATTCGTTGATTTAGATGTTTTCACTGCCCCCACTCTGCCCGACCGGGAAAAGTACATTTTTACTAGTGAAAGTATAGTCTCACTAAAAATGCAAATTCGCTGTAACATAT
Source organism: Agrypnia vestita (assembly GCA_016648135.1). Taxonomy (NCBI): domain Eukaryota; kingdom Metazoa; phylum Arthropoda; class Insecta; order Trichoptera; family Phryganeidae; genus Agrypnia; species Agrypnia vestita. Next base: position 41,317 of record JADDOH010013529.1, on the reverse strand, counting down.
ACACTGAATTATTATGTCCAAAACTGTCCGGGGTGGTGCAAGAACAATTGCCCATTGAAGTATTAAAGTTTTGCAAAGCTGAAAAAGCAAATAATGGATCAATATTACCGTTTGACAGGACTCTAGATAGAGCGGCCGCCATTACTGGTTTGTTACTTTAGTGTTGCCTGGCCAAATTTACACCCTGGCAACTTCTGTTTCGCAACAGGAACGAGGGATCGCACGTCAATTTATACATTCTGGTACCGGCTTCTTTATAAAGCTCAATTTAATTGTTTTGTATGGGATACAATGTACACTACATATTAACTTATTTAGTTGAATATCCTTACAAATAAATAAATATGTGTTTTTAGAAAAATGAAAATGAAAATGGTGGTAGTGGTGAAGAAGATAAATCTGTGGAACGCACAACAAATCCAGCAACGAGTAAAACTAGCAGCAGAGCACCGTCATCAGAAAATGAAGCTCCTGTTATAGCGATTGTGGTATGTTGATTTTGCGATAGAGGTTAATATAATTGAAGAAAGGGTAAATATTCGGAATTCAAATTTGCCTCATTTTTTAGAATAATTGAAGAATATGGTCCTCATAATCTCAGCTTGCCTACGATTTACACTTTGTCCTTGGATAAAGCCTCTCAGATGTCAAAATGTATGAAATTACGCAAACTTTAAAGTGTAATAACTTTCTTAATACTTATTTGGCAGTCAATTCTATTTTATTTTGAAATCAGGACACCGTGAATACTTACTCTTGGAAAGAGCAGCTATGGAGCCCGTAATATTAAATTTAGCCAATTTTTTTGCCTCTCATATTAGTTCCATTTTTCACCACTAGAGCAGAAGTATCTTACAATAAACTAGAGGCTGGATCAGAAATTAACTTCACGCATGTATTTAACTACCTGTACCAGCGAAGATTTACAGAGATGTTTATTTAATATAAATTTACAAATGAAAATACTAGGTAAAAAAACTGTTTTGTACTTATTTATGATTGAAATTATTTCCCGAGTATGATTAAATATTTGCATGGAACTTTTGATAATAATCATCGACACGCATTAATGGGAATTTAAAATGTTGAAGTTCAAATTTCTAGACCAAAGTAAAGATTATTCTATTTGAAAAAAAGGGAAATTTCCCTATTGTTACATCATGAAGCAACTGTATATAGTAAATATACTTTTTTAAACCCATTTTGTATACAATGTAAAATGTATTTTGTATTAAATGTACTTGCAGATAAGCACCTATGTTATAATTGTTAACTTTGCCTGTCTCAACACAGAGCTCTCTAGTGAGACAGGCATAGTAAAATTAAACCTTATCAAATGTGTTTAAGTAAAGCAATGAAATAAATGAAATGAAAATTAAATTAACAATAACCCTCATACATTTCTAAAGCAAACTAAGGATGACCGGCCAACATGGTCCAACAGTGCAGAGTTCTTGATGTCATGTATCGCCATGTCGGTTGGCTTGGGAAACATCTGGCGCTTTCCCTTAGCGGCCTACGAGAACGGAGGTGGAGCATTCCTCGTTCCTTACATTGTAGTGTTGTTCCTTGTTGGCAAACCCATGTACTACCTCGAAATGGTACTTGGCCAATTTTCTGGCAGGAATTCAATTAGAGTGTGGGCTGTTTCGCCAGCTATGACAGGTACTATTAATTGTTTTTGTATTTATATTTCAAAATTAATTTTTTAATATTTTGTGAATGATGCTCCATTATAGAAGATGCTGCATTTGTACAAAGTGTCAAATAGCTAAGAGTAAAAATTTTACAGGCGGATTCCCGCTTTGATTATGAATCTAAAATGTTCAAGCAACCTTGACCAAATATATTGCTTGCCCAACGTAACTTGGCGTGCGGCGAATTTTGAACTAAAACCCGCCCCACCCGCACCCGGCGGTAACCCCTCGCCCTGTCATTCAATTCATTCTCGTCTTTGAGCGCGAGCTGTGTCATCTTGATTACCAATATAAGACTCAAGACTCAAACTCAATATAAGACTTTCAAGACTCTTGGTTACATCATTAGAGCTGGGAAGGACTTCAGCAATGTCTACACGCTGGTACGACTATTTGACAGTCTTGTGAGACCGATTTTAGAATACTGTTCTGTCATTTGGTCGCCGTATACCAATAATCTAATCAATTAGCTCGAAAGAATACAACGCAAACTATGTAAATGCATCGCCTAACGTACACGATCACCAGGAGATATTGAGACCGTATATAACAGATTTAGAATCAGCAAACTAATCATTCGAAGACAATTGTCTGATCTGACCTTCTTCTACAAATCTGTCAACGGACAGATAGACTCGCCCGAGATCCTGGAACAATTTGGCATTATCACTGCTAGGCCGGATCTAAGAGTGCGTAGATTGTTAGAAACCACTAAATCCACAAAAAGTTACGTGTACAATGGCCCAAGAAATAGGATTGCCAATCTGGTGAATAGCCACTGTGTTGATATCAACTTCTTCGATGAATCATACGTCTCATTCTCATCAGCGGCAAAAAGATTGTTATCACAGTATTAAAATTATCCTCAACCCTATATGATTATACCATGTTGTTACTATGCTAGTATTGTTTTTTTATATATGTGCAATTTTCCTAATCCATTCATTTAAGTCTATTATTTTTGTAAAATCAATGTATATAGCCGATTGGCGTATGAATAAATAAATAAATAAATATACACTGAATTATCATGTCCAAAACATCCTAAACAGTCCGGGATGGTGCAAGAACAATTGCCAATTAAGTATTAAAGTTTTGCGAAGCTGAAAAGCGAATAATGGACTGATATTACCGTCTGACAGATTGACAGGTAGAACGACCGCCATTACTGCATGGTTTCTTTAGTGCTGCTCGACCAAATTTCTGTATTTAATACGACACCGGTCACCGGACATTCTGTAAATTATGTATTGCATAATAAATTTACACCCTGACAACTTCTGTTACGCGACAGCGACGCCCCCCCTCGCACGCCTAGTTATAGTGGTACGTCTATAATAATAAAGTCATGGAGTTATGCAATATCAAAGTTTGCATTTTTTTTCAATATTCCTGACTTATTTTTTAAGTATCATTACAGTAACTTATATCGATAACGAAAAAATTTTTTTTTCAATAAAAGTTAAATAAAGTAATAAAAACCCTGAAAAAATTTTAATAGGAATGTTTTCCAATTTGAATTGGAAGGTTTTATCATTTTATTTGACTTGTATTACTTATGTGAAAGGGAATGAATTTTTCATATTAGCTATAAGTTACTGTAATGATAATCCATTGTTATGGAAAAAATAATTCAGAAATGTAGGAAAAAAATACAAACTTAGATGTCGCATATCTCCATAACTATCGATTAAATTAAATTAGGTTTAAAACATATAAAAAATTATATAAAAACAGTTTTTTATATAAAGGTATACATAACTACAATAATCTACCCACAGAAATAAAAAGCATTAAAGAATACAATAAATTTAAATACAAGTTGAAATGTTTTTTTTTACGTTGAATGCTAGAAGATTGTTGTATGGCCACAATTTCTGGTATATTGATATTCTCGTTTACTGATTCGTGAACTTTTGCCCATGAAGGATAACTTGCGGATAATGCGGTCTCGTCTGCGTGGAATACTAACTCACCGTTGATTTTGTTCAGATGTGTCCTTTATGTGAGTGAGGAATGGTAGAGTTCTAGGGACCGTACCCTAGGGGAATCCAAATTCACCCATGGTGGATTACTTGGAGATTCATTTGATCTGACTATCTGAGGTATATTCGGTGAGTGGCTCCTTACCCGTTTGGGGCCGCTTGGTCAGTCCCGTTTTCTCTTGGTTCTGATACGGGTTGTTCGTGTGGAGATACCGTCTAGTACTTCCCACGAATCGATGAAGATACCTGTATAATTATTTGATTTGTCCAATTTATTTTGCACGATGGTGAATATTTTCGATTGCGCCCTGCATGCATATTCCCCCAGTGAACCCGAATGGATTCTCATTATTATAGATTTGACTTTGTGATTGAGTTCTTGACTGCTTATTATTTATATTATTGTTTACTTGACTGCTTATTTTATATACTGTATTATTAACTAAGATTTGATGTATTAGATTTTCTTTTCTTTCCTTCCAATTGTTATATAATTAGATTACACTACCTATACCTTTGATTGTAAGTGGTTATCCCTCACCACACACAAGAATATAATTCTTTTTAGTGAGGTATACACACACAAAAAATATAGATTTGTAAACATTTATGTATGATTGTAGAATTTTTTTTTTATATATATATTATTAATTAAATAAAAAAATAAATAAAAAAAAGGTTATGGTTGCTTGAATATTTTCCACTCATAATCAAGGCAGGAATCCACCTGTAAAGTATTGTGGACTAGCTCTGTTACACTGTGTAAAATAATAATAATTTCAATGATATAACTTTTTTGATAATTTGTTGCAAAATGGTATCTTTTACGTATTGATCTTTTATATTTCAGGTGTAGGGTATGGACAATTAGTTGCAACATTCTGCATAGTGACATACTATGTTTCTCTAATGGCTCTGACTGTATTCTACATGGTGCAGTCCTTTAGTTGGGAGCTTCCCTGGTCAAATTGCAAAGAGGAATGGGGACCGTCTTGTTATTCTGCTGCACTTCACATCAACGAGAGCTTTCATAATACTAAGAACAAGACAAGCAGTACAGAGTTTTATTTCATGTAATTGAACATATTTTTTATACTTTAAAACCTGTGTCGTAGAGTTATAAAATCCGCTCTGGACAAATTTTGAAAAAAATTAGGTTATTGTGTCACATAGTTCCTAAAAATCTATCGAATAAGACAACATTGAGCTAAAAATCACGCTCCATTGCATTTAAATATTAAAAAAAATATTCAAGTGAGTTGCAAAACTCGTCTAGAATCACAAGTGAGTTACGAAATTCTCTCTGGATGTACTGAAGTATGCAATTAAGAAACTTTCAAAATCAGCTCTGTTCATAAAAATGAGTAACATGTACCACTCTGTTTCAAGCGTTGTTCAAGTTGAGTTACAAAGTCCGCTCCGTGAGTATTTTTTATAATGCTTTATTTAAATAATACGATGTTCCTTTGGAAATTATAGTGTCTTTTGTAAACAAATTATATCAATAAAAATTTAAAATTTTTAAACCATTTTTTACAGCACGGTTTCGAACAAGAATAGTTTTTTGTGATTTACACACGATCACTAAAGTCCTCCAGAACAGGTTTTGTAATTCTACGACTCGCAGAGTGCTATTTTTGAAAAAAAAATTTTTTCATTGAATTAAATCAATATGTGATCATTTATGAATTCTCGATATGTAATCGCTGTATTGCTGATAACTTTGATCATAATTATTCAATCCAAAACCCAATCCAAACATTAATCTTTCAAAAGTATATATTTATTTGTAGAGAGATGCTTTAAAAGATTCTTATAAATGTTGGTATTTTGTTTCCATTGGATATTTTTTTTTGATTTCAGGAAAGATGTTTTAGCACAATATGACAGCATTGCGGATGGAATAGGTAGACATTAATTTTTAATTATTTTGGATACTTTTGAGTCTCAATTCACCTGTGTAAAAATAGTTTTTTAGGAAAAAATTTGTCCATTGTAAATGTGTTTTGTTATGTATAGTTTAATACATGGAATATGTTCAGAGAGAACGAAAAAATACTTTTGACAAAAAGACATGCAATCAAGATGATAAGCAAGGCACAACTAACTGGTAAAGTTGGTCAGTTAAACATTTTTTTTTAACTTTAAAAAATATATTTGGGTATACCTGTGCATATTAAAATATGCAGGAATGCAGCCAGGAGGAAAATTTTGATAAGGGAAATCTGAATAAATGGAAAATATATGATTGTTGCCAAAGTTCTTCTTTTAAATATCTTACATTGTTTAGTATATATTTCGAGGTGAGGTACCTACTAAGCGAAATGCAGTATTTAATTTTAAAATTTTATTACTGCACATATTATCACTCTATAGATATGTGCAGTAAATATATGCATACATATTATATCTATATTAATAGGCCTATATAATGCATCCCAATAGTTTTGTACTGTGCAAAAGCTGCAAACTGTCTCAATTTCTTAACAGGATGTCGTGATATGCATTGATTTTTTTAACATAACAGACCGTGTATGTACATACATATCTATAATAAAAGTTTTCTTAAATTCAATCTTAAAAGGATATATGGTTGTTTAGTTTTAGTAATGAAGAAACATAAGACAAACAAAATAGGTACATACCTCTATTAATTTTTTTTAGGGTACCCAGACTGGCGTTTAGCCTGTTGTTTACTGGCATCATGGTTTGGTGTATTCCTTGTCATGATGAAAGGAGTAAAGAGTTCAGGAAAGGCTTCCTACTTTATGGCACTTTTCCCATATGTCATAATGATTACCCTTCTTGTTAAGTATGTAAATTTATCCTTAATATTGATGAATATTACATGTATTATTATTTTTAAATATGGATGTTATAACTTTCGAATTTCAGTTTACTCCTAATAATATAATAATTGATTATATATTTTTAGGGCTGCTACTTTAGAAGGTGCCTTGGATGGGATAATTTTTTTTATTAAACCTGATTGGCACCAGCTTTATAAACCTCAGGTAATGATATATGCATGTAGTCTGATAATTAATGACCTTTTTGATGCATTAGCCATGGTAATTTGATAAGTAGGCAAATGTATTCAATGCCAATAAAATTTAAACTTTTACTATTGCTTGCCCAACGTAACTTGGCTGCGGCGAATTTTGAACCAAAACCCGCCCCGCCCGCACCCGGCGGTAACCCCTTGCCCTGTCATTTAGTTCAATTTTGTGTTTGGTCGGGAGCTGTGACATCTTAATTACCAATATACACTGAATTATTATGTCCAAAATATCCTAAACAGTCCGGGATGGTGCAAGAACAATTGCCAATGAAGTTTTAAAGTTTTGCGAAGCTGAAAAAGCGAATAATGGACCTATATTACCGTCTAACAGTTTGACAGATAGAACGGCCGCCATTACTGCACGGTTTCTTTAGTGCTGCCCGACCAAATTTCTGTATTTAATACGACACCGGTCACTGGACATTCTGTACATTATGTACTGTATAATAAATTTACACCCTGACAACTTCTGTTAGGCGATAGGGACGCCCTCCCTCGCATGCCAAGTTATAGTGGTACGTCTATAGTAGAAGCCTACATTTTCACATCTTATTTTGTATATGCAATTTAGGATCATCAATTTAAATTGATCATTTTGCTAGTGGATGTGCGTACCAACAACATCAACATTAATTTGATGTAACACACCTATTTGTGAATGTCAAATTATTGATAAATATTAATTGGACCACTGGGTTTGTTTCGGAGAAAGTGTTATTATGTTATTTTAAGTTTTCAGTTAAATCTTTTAAACATATATCAAAAATTTTTGCTTGTGATATTATGATTTTAGATGGATACTAATATGTTTTAGCAAGTGTTACATTGCCTAGAAAATGAATGCAATTCACTGGGAATATTTGACATTTTTACATTCAATTGATACTTTTGTTAGGGGAGGAATCGTGAAGTCTGAATTTTGCATTTGATTTTGCACATGATTATTGGACATGTTAAAAAGTTTCAGGTTTATTGAGAAGTCAATATTAAATATATACATGTATATGTTACAATAAAAGTACACATCTATTAAATTTTGTGCTTTTACTTTAACATATACAAGTGTACATGTTATATTGACTTCTCAGTAACCCTGCAACCTATTAACCTTTAGGTACCGGAAGATCGAAAATAGGATGAGGCGCCGGAGCGGGGTATAAAATGACCCCAGTCAAATTTGCATTTTAATGAAGTAGAGTTGTTTGAAAATGTTTTAAAATATTTTTAATTACATTTCTTATACAATGCGAACACGATTCTACTAAATTTATAATATTTTTATAAGAAACGGTAGTATTTTGACATCTCACCACTCACAAGCGCCCAGCCGATGAAAACCTTGTGATCAGAATGACGTTACCATTAACCTTATGGGATTTCTAGACTGTCTATGGAATAACATATTTTTTTCTACTTTCACTGTTTTACTACACATTATAATTTTATTTTCTTTGGGTGATGCATTCATTGGGATATTTATGAGGATTAAAAAGAGTACCAGCTCAATATCATTAATATTTATAAAATTTCTAAGTTATTAGAATTTTGATATATATTAAGTTATAAGAATTTTAATATATATCCGTTATTAAGAAATCAGTTGTCAAAATAAGATTTGGGGATTATGCTGTGCTCCGTTCCGGAACAGGAGTGTTAACATCTTCATAAAATCAAATGCAGAATCTCAGAGACTTCACAATTCCGCCCCTATTATAATTGCAACAACCTAAACATCCACAAATGCCCTATTTTTTGTGGAATGTAAAATTTCTTATTTTAAATGATTGTTAAATTCTTAGGTTTGGTATGCGGCTGTGACTCAGGTGTTCTTCTCATTGACTGTCTGTATTGGTGCCATCATTATGTATTCTTCTTTCAACAAGTTTTCACAAAACATATACAGGTATCTTATTTCAAATAATAATTATTCAACTTGCTTTAGGTACTCAATACGTATTGCAAAGCTTAAAATAGCGTTATGTATTGGGTTTGCTAACCGACTCTCCATATTGGAGCAGGAAGATTAATCGTAATCGTAAGAGTAGGAAGAAGTATAATCTGTTATTCCAGAGCTATGTACATATCGTCATAATCATAGAACAACGACGCATGTGATTTTTCTCAAGTTTGCAAGAGAGCAGTTTGAATTTTTATTTACATAAAGACACTTTATGTCATAGCTCGATAACTACAAAAGATTTTCATTTGAAACTTGGGTTAGTTATTTAAAGTGGATACCTTTAAAACCTCAAATATAGTCGGCGCAGTACAACAATGTTTTTACACATGCTGCATTGTTCTACGACCGCAAATCAGAACCGTCGTTATACCAATTTCGTATAACGACGGTTAAATTAATGAGAAAAAATACACTTTTTATATACCATTAGATGGATTCTTTTTTTCACTTTTTAACGATCCAAAAAAATCAATATTGAATTTTTTGCACATCTGTCATTGTTCTATGATCATGACGATATATGGGGCAATGGAGGAAAATGGGGCCATGACCCGTCAAGGGCTGTAGGCCCAAAGTATTTAAAAAAAATACTTTAATAGGTCAAGTGGCGGAATTACTGGTTGTCAAAGCGTAACAAATAATATTATAATTCTAATGTATTTTGGAATTCATGAAGATCACTTTCTTGATGATGATGAATGTTTTTTTGTGTTCTCCACTTTTATAATATTTTTTGTTTTCTATTTTCAGAGATGTTCTGATTGTGGTGTCAGTGGACACGTTAACAAGCCTCTTGGCAGGTCTGACAATATTTGCTATCCTGGGAAACTTAGCTCATGAAAAGAAAGTGACAGACCTCAAAGAAGTGATTGGCAGTGGTGGAAATAGTTTAGCTTTCATATCATATCCTGACGCTATTGCCAAGTTTGATAAACTTCCACAGGTAATATTACTACCCATATAGTTTCATAGATTCCAGAGAAATTTCCTTATGTAGTGACAATAAGGGGGGAACCACCGCTTATCTAGAACCGTTTTATAAGGTAGCTCCTGCTGTTCGCCGCCTGGTTGGCATTTTTTAATGCTAAAAGGACACTGTGCGACTCTGCTAACTACGGCGGGGCCGCAGAGCGGACAGTAGTGACAGTTTTTTTTGTATTTATCTCATTGGGATATTGCTGCCTCTGCTCATATATACCTCACATGATATATGTATTTGATTAATTGTTTATTAAGTCAGCTATCATCAATAATATTTTTCTGCTGTTATTTTTATCTCCATTTAATTGATTAAAATATCAGTAATAATTTCTCATTTAATGTTTTGCATTATTTTAAATATTAATACGTTGTTTTTCACCAGGGCTTATGAGTTTTCTATTTTCGTTTAGGTATTTTCTGTGCTTTTTTTCCTAATGCTGTGGGTTCTTGGCTTGGGTAGCGCAGTTTCATATCAAAGCTCTATCGTCACTGCCCTCTCGGACCACTTCAAACGTTATTCCTACTGGAAGATTGCCCTTTTGTCCTGTACGGCGACATTTATTCCCGGTCTCCTTTACATAACTCCTGTAAGTAAATTATTAATATTATTCCCGGTCTCCTTTACATAACTCCTGTAAGTAAATTATAATAATGATATCATTTAAATTAACGCTAACAAAACAAATAATGGAAACGAAAACATGCTACACCAATATTTTTATTTTATATTTTAAAACAATGACAATTAATTGGAGTCTCTCGAATTATGTATATTTTATTGCCATTGGTGAATGTACAGATATAATTGAATTAATAATTGTTTTTAAACCTATATTTATTTATTCCATTTGTAGGTATGTTACATTCTTGAGAGGAATACATATTTGTAGTAATCCTTTTTATCCTGAACTAACTCAACCTCATGGATTTTCAATCTAACAAATTTAAAATGAAAATTCAACTTATTCCATATGAATTTTTTTGTTTAATGTTTACAGGGTGGTCAACACGTGCTTAATCTAGTAGATTACTTTGGTGGCACATTCCTTGTCTTGGGTTTAGCTTTAGCTGAGCTTATTGGAATCAGTTGGATTTATGGTAATTTTTTATGAAAATTTTTCACCAACATTTTTTATTGCATCTCAGATAATGTTCCAACCACAGACAAGCTCAGGCCACGTGATAATATTATATTAATCATTTTTGAGGTACCCCAAAACCTATCAGTACGTAGCATCTATAGTCAAGCATTCTGAGGCAGGTGACTTGAAAAGATCTCACAATTTCACTAATTTTGATCCCATTTCATTGTGTCAGTCAAAACTGATTCACATGATGACCGTCAAAATTGACCAGAAGTTAAAAAACTTTAAAAAAATAAAATAAAATAAAAAACAAATGAAAAAATATTTCTTCTTATCAATGATATGGAGCCGGTTGAGCTCTACATTTCAGTCAAGGTTTATTAAAAAAATTAGCATTTCATTTAAGAATAATCATGTCCAGACTTTGGAATTGGTCAAAAAAGATCTGGCTCACATTAACCAATCAGAGGTTGGTAACACATAGGTATATAATTTCATATCATGGTCAATTATTGTCATTTATTTTAATTTTTCATCATATTGTATAATATTTGTAAAAATTAAATCAAAAGATATGTCCCAGACTTGTTCAATCAAAACACAAACATGGTTATTCAGAGAAACAGAACCATGTCCATATTTTAAATTAGAATACATTTTTTCACAATAACTTATTTATTACACAACAGTTTTTTTTACAATTTTCCAAAGACAAAATCATTTTTGAAAGTCACCTTTTCACATAATATTTCCTTTTTTCTAAAGGCGATAGGACACCAGGTATTTTAAAATAAAATACTACATTGGAAATAACATGTTTGTTTTATTGCAGGCTTGGAAAATATCTGTGAAGACATTGAGTTTATGACTGAAAAGAAAGTGTCAATTTATTGGAGGTGGTGTTGGGGCCTCATCACGCCGCTGATGATGATGTTTGTCTTCTTGTATGCACTGGGGAGCTCAGACATGCTGCATTACATGAACGAATCATATCCCTTCAAAGCCTTCAGTAAATAATTATTTTAATTTTATAAAGTTTCACCGTATTCTCTTGCTATTTGTATTGCTTTGACCAAGTCATTTTCGTTTCAAAAACAGTTTCAAAATTGTTATTTTAGATACCAAAAAAAAAATCGAGGTGCGATTGTGAAATTCGCCAAAAACATAAAACTCTTGAAAAAAACATTAATTTTGTTAAATTTATGCTTATATTTAAAGAAATCACTTCGAAAAAGCAATATTTATTACGTTAATGCAAAGATCGCGACACTTTGACATATTTGCTGTTCTCACTTGCGAAAAAATATTTTTTCCAATTTCCGTCACGTCTGGATGGATGGCCATATTCAAAAATATTTAGTTATACTTGAATTTATGGAACGCTTCTTGGCTTCTTCAATCTTCACACGAGTTTTACTTTTGATTCCGCCTTTTTTCCGGCTCAAACCAACAATGCACAATTACTAGAAATACAATTGTCAATAAATACATGAAATAATTAGATAAGTCACCAATAACATCTTACAAAGAAAATTAAACATTTTAATAACACAAATTAGGGAAAATATCGAACTAAAGACAAATTTAAAAACATGAAAAACAATTTAAAACGTGTTTAAGTTTGAGGATTAGCGCAAACCACAGAATATAGACCAAAAACCACAAACCAAACTATCCCACAGAATATAGACATAAACTATCCGTGCATATAAAGGCAGCCAACTGCCAACTGATGAAAGCATACACAGGATTCTTGAATTTTAGTGATCGCGACACAATATCTAATAGAAAAGGGGCATTCCATAAGGTACCGTGAATTGATTGCGAAATACGCCAAGAATCGTTAAACTCATGAAAAAGCCATTAATTTTGTGAAAAATTTCTGTTTTTCATATTTCAAGAAATCATTTCGAAAATGCAATGTTTATTACGCTAAAACAAAGATCGCAACATTTCAAAGTACCTAATTTTCACATATTTGTTGTTATCACTTGTGAAAAAAATCGAAATATTTCTTCGATTTCGAATTACGCGAACTAAAATGTATTGATTTATGGCGCAAGGGGCTAAAAATATTTCGAATTACGAATTACAGAGGTTTCTGAATTATCGGGATTGATTTATTATGAAATTCACATTTAAAAAATTTCAAATTATGGTGAATTTCGAATCATCGAGGTTGGAATTAACGGGGTTTTGCTGTATAAGTGACAGGAATAAAAAAATAATATTTGTTATTGTTATGTAATAAGAAATCAAAACTAAAATATGGTTCACTGGTGATCTTGATCATCTCCAGTTTTTAATGGCAGTTTCAAAATGGCCCCTGACCACAGAAAAATACACCATGAAGTAAATCTCAGAGTTTTAGCTGAGATAAATCACAGTAACACGTACACATTTAGAGTAAGGTCTCAGATCGATATGAGACGCCCTGAATGTGCATACTTAATACATAACTTTAAATCGTAAATAGTTTGATGAAACCTTGTCTGGATTTATTTGCATCCACTGTTCGATCAGCGGCCCTCGTAGCCCGTTGAGCATGACACTGGCTCCCACACCGGGGGTTCCGGGTTCTTTTCTCCCTTCTAGAAGTGAGATTCCCAACAATAAATATATGTATGTATTTAAATATAAGCCTGGACCTTTTTGTGATTTATTTTTAAATGTTTAGATGTTTATTAATGTTGTTTTAAATGAATTTTTTAAAATAGTGTATTAAAACTATAAATACATAAATTTTATCACTGTACCTCTCCAAAAATATTTTAATTAGGTACCTACCTAGGTACCTATTTAATTTTTTTTTTAAATGATTGAGCTTCACAACCTTTTGAAGTGTTATAACTGTTGAGGGTATAATTGATTATTGTATAGTTGAGCAGTATTCCTTTAGATTTAACAATAAATTTATTGTAAAGTTGCAGGTTGGGTCTTGGTAGGCTTTGGTCTGGCGCAACTACCATTCTGGGCTGCCATCGTTTATATACAGAGGCAATCGTCTACATTAATGGTATAATATTTTGATATATTTTTTTTTGCATTGTATTTATTGTAAATTTAATCTTATTTCACCCACTAGCAACTCTGCCATAATCTCTCCCTTGCATTTAAAAGGGGCTATCTTACCAAAATATTTCTCTCAAATGTTGGTAGGTACTCTTAAATTTGTTTTATTTCTCTTCTTGATTCATAAAATGATCTATTGGGGTACAATTTGAAACGGAGAAGACAAGTAGGAATAGTCAATAATATCCAAAAGTAAACACACGGATTTCATTTAGTGAATCCAATGCCGAGCTAAAATTGCAATCCCGGATTTTGCCCCAGGATTAGATATTGCTCACTTATTTTACATATTTACTAAAAAATAACAAATGCTTAGAATATAATTATCTTTATTTAAGTATTTAAGGGATCTTTGAATAATTACAATGTAAGACTGACAAACTACAATGTAAAATAATTGTATTAATAAGTAATCAATATGTAATCACTTTCATGATGAAATCTTGATCAACTTTTGATATTCCAAAATTAATCTAAAAGATTAATCCCAATACTTAGGGCCGGTTGTTTCAAGTTGGATTAAAGTAAGCGTTCTCTTAAAGCATAGATTTTTACGTTCTCCACCAATCAGACGATCCGTTTTCGTAAAAATCTATGCTTTTATCGACCGCTTACTTTGATCGAACTTGAAACAACCGGGCCTTAGTTGTAGGATTAATTATATAAATATGTACTGTAAACTGATCCTAATTAAAATACATATGTGTTGCTTTGACAGCTGGCTGACATTTTTTGCATTATGAGTTTTGATTTATGATTTAAATGCCAAATAAATTAACTCTGAGTTATTTATACATACGTATTTACTTCATTCATTAGAATTGTCCATTCCGAGGTCAGTTTGTTTTGATACTTGATACTTACTTTTATTTTCAGACTGTAAGGTCATTATTCGAACCGACGTCTAAATGGGGCCCGAAAGATTCCCAAAATTATATGAAATGGATGCTGCATAAAGACCAACTTAGGAGAAAACGAGAAGCGCTTAATCTTGGATTTACAACTCACATTTTGTATTCGCTTAACGGTACTTACAGAGAGCTGACCTCACAGTCCAACTGAACGATAATTTTGTTATATTGAGTTTATTTTTATATCATTTATACTTCATTACCCGACTGAAGTATACGTATTATTTTATCTATTATTATAATTATTCCTAACAAAAGAGATTTATAAATTCAATGTTAATGTTGTTTAATTAATTACTCTGTTGCACTACTTATATATTTTTTATTGTTATAAATTTTAATTACTTCTACTTTTTCAGTTATTGTTCAGTAGAAGCTAGAATTAGTGATATATTTTCAAGTTAGTGTTTACTGGGGTATTATGCCGTGTTGTTACGACCTTTCGGGTCGACATTTCGGATCCCACTGCAGGGTCCATCGTCGGCCCGAAAGGTCGTAACAACACGGCATAATACCCCAGTAAACACAAACTTGAAGATTCTGAGTGGCCGTGAAAACCTAAGAACATTCTTAAGTGATATACATATTTATTAAGCAGAAACTACGAAAATGTTCTTAAGTAATACAAACCTTGTATGGATTAAGGAACAAGTTCATTCTATTACTGTTTTTTTTGGGAATATAAGTGGAATACAAATGTTCACAATTAAAATTTAAAAAGTTAAAAAATGCTTTTTAAATAAGAAGGTTTCCAGAATACTACTAAGTTTGTTTACTTTTAGGTCCTAAATTGTGTTTGTATCCACATGTCTGATAATTGTCAGTTATATGAAAATTTATGTTTATTAATTTTATGTATGTATGTGTTATGTCAAAATATTTTATTAAGATTAATGATTTTTTCTCAGCCTTTATTTGATCTAAAACCTTGGGCATGTGCCTTGGAAGTAGTTTTCTTACGGTGAAAGCATCTTTCTCTCAATTTGGACAAATAAGAAGGAAGCATTTAGTTGGTATCATAAAACACCAAAACAAAAACATATAAAACAAACACATATTTTGAAGCAAATGTTTTCCATTTAAATATTAACTAGGGACTAGGAATAAGTATAACAAATAAAATTAAAATAAATAATTTTATATTATTTCAGAAATCATATTTATTGTGAATTGAAAATTCAATAAAATTATAAATACTTATTTACAATACAATTAAGTTTATTATTATTACACTGTTTCGTTTCTCTCACTCGAGGATGTATTTCATAACATATATTTTTTTATTTATCTATATACATGCAAACTTATTTTTACTAACTGTACTGCTTTTCAAATACTGATATTTTAAATCACAATGCAATAATCATTACTAATCGTGTACTCTCTATACACGTCAAATCAACTCATTGTTAAAGTATATATAATAAATAATTCAGTTGCATCAAAACATTTGATGAGTGTTACTTTTTAATTTGGAAGAAACAAGATTTTTTTACTTACCAGAGAACGTTGTCAAAGTTAATGTTAAATATAAATTATTTATCGCTTTTTAAGTTAATAAAAAATGTGTCAATTATTTTTTATTTGTGAGTTTATCTATGAATAATTTTCCCATCAATATTACACCAAGTCTGAAGTACTTTCATTGGAAATAAAGTTGATGTATGAGATGTAAATCGAAAACCAAAGATTGTTTTTTTTACTTTTAACTCTTATATCACATAATTTAAATAAATAAAGTGTATAAATAATATTATTGTTTAATTAATTACTTAGAATTACTTAGTTTTATGTTAGGATGGTAAAAAAATTACATATTTCTATCTACATTGCTTAATAAATAATTAACAATAGTGTAAATAGAAAAAAACATCACAGCTGCTAAAAATATAATTTGTATTTTTGTTGGCGCTGTTCGGTCAGGCAGGAGTGCACAGATGTGGCGGTGGAAGAACCACAAATGTATAGATCAACAACGGCTCTCAATATTTCTATCTGACTGGTTTAGATTCTAATGTTCCGGCGATTGCCTGCCGAGTTACAAATAATCAGTTACCAATCGTTGTTAAACTCGAACACCAATCTCGTAATCACAGACATAAATACAGTTAAAATAACAGATTTACTAAGTAGTAAAGAAGAAGAGTAAGATGCTGGATCAACAAGCTCTTAGAATTTTTTACATTATTTGAGCATGTAATTACAATCTCTACAAAGAGTGTGCCATAAGATATAATAGTCAGTGATTCATGTACACTTGGTTGATTCGGCTTGCCAATTATTTTTTAGTTTTATCCAGGTAAAATATAGTCTACTACTCATTAATATGTGTCAAACAGTGTCAAGCAGTCGATTTTGAGACGGTGATAGTTTTTATATTAAAATAGGTTATTGTTTTACTCATAGGTTTGTTGGATCTATCATTTTTTACATCATATTATGATTCAATTCAATGATCAATTAATATTCTGTATACATTTATTTTTTATATTCAATTAATATTCTGTATACATTTATTTTTTATTTATGTACATAATTGTTTTCTAATAATTTGCTGAGTCATTTTATAATGTGAATTGCCTTTGCGACTGTTATATTGATTGCATTCTTGTGTATTTTTTCTTAATAGTGTTAAACTGTAAGGATGTCTCATTGTATTTTTACTAATTTTTTAATGGTTCTATGCACCTTGTGCGCTAAATAACAGTAAAATATCGTAGTCACAGAAATATTTTCATATACATAATGTATTTGCGCCCTTCATTCTTTCATGAGACTATGATTTTTTTATAAATTCCCTTCGATTTATTTTAATATTTATGTAGCTTACGTAATCTGAAGTGTAAAAAACAATGATTTATCATAACACTGATAAATCATTGTTGTTTTAACCAATGCTAAAATCCATATTTTTCACATTTAAAATGATGCTGATGTTTTGAAAGAGTATTTACATGGGATACGCCAGATCTCACCAAACAAGCAATATGTGCCAAGAACTTTTAATATTATTAATGGAGGCATGCTGGAAATGCATTTTGAGAAAAAAATGTTTTCAAGAAAAATATCTTGTTCTCAGCATAAAGACAACTAATTTTACAAACTTAGATAAATGCTAAATATGTGACTTTTTGACATACATTGTAGTATGTAGTCGTAATACATGTGACTGAAGAGGACTCAAAATATTGTGAACTGAGGAGTTTTCAGTTTTATTCCAGAATTTGTCACTACAATAAGTGAAGTAAAGTAAAGAGAGTTCAAAGAAATTAGGCCTAAGGAAAATGTATCTACAACTACAGCAAAACATAAGATATTTTAAGAACAAAATTTCTTATTTGTTCTATGGCGTTCTTTTACACATTAATGTGTACATATTTGATTAAGCATCCTCTGCTACGAATAAAGGATTTACATGACTACCAGATACACAATCACAGACAAGAAGTCTGCATGGACTTGGGCACTTAAAAATTAGTGTGAAAACATTTCATGCAATGTTTTAATTTTGGAAGGAAAACTTGTTTTATCAAAAAACAAAACACAGACAGAAAAACACAGGTCTCACAGCACTTGTCAAAACAAAGTACTAAAATATATATAACCATACTTAAAATCAACAAAATTCGTTGTTCATATCATAACATCATTACGCCAACATAATGATTAGAAGCTCATTGTTCGTAGAGCAATATGCACTAAATTTACTTAAGTTTCAGGATCACAGTGGAATATTAATTGCTTGACTTTTGGACCTCCATCGGTAGGTTCCGTTTAATGAGTAAAGGATGTGTTTCCATCTCGGTATATTGAGGACAGCACGTTCCTTCTCGGCTTGTTCCTTAAATGCTTGCCATTCTCTTTTGACTTTTGGATCCTTGGGTCCCCATTTATCGGAAGGTTTGAAGCTCTTTTTTATGGTCTAAAAATGATAAAATAATTATTGTTTAAAAGTTTTTTGTATGATTATAAACTACATATAAAATAATAATGGCGGATATTACAATATTATATTTGAAATAGCTTTAACCCTTCAAAAATGACGGAATATTGGTTCGTGTCTTTGCTAAGCCCTAGTATAAATTCATAGTATCTTTTTGACGGTTCACAGAGTTGCGGCGATAGCAACATGCGTAGAGCGACCAGTTCGAGTTTGCTGGCCCGGGGTTCAACCCCCATCTTCGGCTGTTTAATTTGTTTTTTTTAGGCATGAATTTAAACGAAATTATGGACGTTATACAAAGTTACGAACAGACCAACGGACAAACAATGAAATTATTATTAGTGATGGTCAAACCGTTATTTTAACTGGTTATTCGTGGTACAGTCATTTGAGATTTGTATCTGATTATATTGATGACTACATAACTGTTGTCTGGTACACATGATTTCCTGTCGAATTGCGAAGAATCAGTTATCAATCATCGACACGTTCACTTATAAATTTCAAATAACGGTTATTGTGGAACCGGTCAAAATACCATAATTAATTATTATGTTTGATTTTACTGCTTTTTTAGATTTGTTAGAAAAAGTCAGAGAAAATAATCATACATATACAGGATTTATTTCATGTAGCTAGGAGTAAAATCTTAGGGGAGTTTTCTTCATTCAATTTTGCGACATCAAAGTTTGCCGATTTTTTTCACAATTTCTGAATTATCTTCCGACATCTCAAAAAAATTGACACGGACATTAAAAAATTGATAGTGGTAACTTACATGTGCCCATGAACCTTCCCGTTTTACGATGCAGACAACTATGGCCCATATTGGAAGCTGTAACAGTCCTATCGCGAAAGCTGCCCATCCCGCAGCTGAAAATAATATAATCAGAATAAATTAAGCGTTGTTTCGTTTATAGAGTGGAAGTTCATGATTAACACGATAGTTTTTAAACAACGTTTTATTCCACTTATTTGGTTATCAACCATCATCTTCAGAGGCAACATTAGAACTAATTGTAAATCAAAATGGCCGACAAATAGAAAGTAAAGGGACGACGGAGGGGGGAGGGGGTAGTGTTTGTAATAGTTTCCCTTTGGAGTGTTGGATGGTTAAAATAAATATTGTTTGACGTTCCTGTCTCCATTTTTTAGATTATTTCACCATAAAAAACACCAGGGAATGTAAGAAAAGATATTTCAGGTTTCACATTAAATAATTTCTACTGTAACATTATTTTAGTGTAAAGCAGTTTTTGATAAATAGACTTGTACATATATGAAAGAGAAAAGTAATATACAGAATTATTTGGAAAACATTAATAACCTTACAGGACTGTATTCCTGTCTTGATTATGAGTCAAAAATGTTCAAGTAACCATCACCATGAAGCAAGTATCAATCAACAGTAATGGAGATATGCAACATCAAAATTTGCATTTTTTTCCAATATTTCTGACTTATTTTGTGTAAAACGTTGGAATATCATTACAGTAACTTATAACAAATATGGAAAATTCATTCCCTTTAATACAAGTTCAGTAAAATAATAAAAACCTTCAAATTCCAATTAGAAAACAATCTAATTTCTGCAGGGATTTTACCATTTTATTTAACTTGTATTGAAACAAATGAATTATTCGTAATCAATGTAAGTTACTGTAATGATAGTTCAACATTTTGTAAAAAATAAGTCAGAAATATTGAAAAAAAAGCAAATTTTGATGTCGCATATCTCCATAACTGTTGATATATTAGATCATGGTGGCTTGAACATTTTCGACTCAAAATCAAAAAGGAATATAGTCCTGCGAGATTATAAATGTTTTCCAAATAACCCTGTATATTTTTTACTTTATATAACATAACACAACATCTGACAATACCAGGAGTCATTGAGTTTTGCTTGTCTTGTTATTGTCTTTGCCTTTTTTGTGTCCAAAGTTAATCCTTTATTAGTAATAAGCCCTAGATTGCCCGGTAAAGCTAGAAATTTGTGTGTAATACCGTGGAACACTTGTCTTACACTGTTACATCCGAACATCACTTGATATGTGTTATTGTATTGTACTTTGATGTGAAGTAGTGTAGCTTGTGTGAAATTTATCTACATTGTCAATGCAAACATGTTTTATTAAAATTTTTTATGTTAAGTAGTATTTACACTTAAGTTGAATTATTTTATAACTAGGTATACCTCTTTTCATTTAAGAAAGACAATCTTATTAGTATGTGTAAGCCGTGCATATGAGGCGCATTGTTTCTTGTATTAGTGTTTATATCCGTAAACAAAAATGTGCGTTGTATACATAGCTTATATACTAATTTGATTGTCTTTCTTAAATGGAAAAAGATCTGCCATAATGTCGACAGGATCAGTCCTCATCTTCAGGCGTAATTAATTAATAAATATTAATTACAAATGATAGAGAAAAAATTACCATATGCCTTGTCTGGAAGAACATAATCTCCATAAGTAGTTCGTTGCAGACTGATGAAGGCATAGAGAAAGACAAACAGCATGATGACCGGAGTGATGATACCCCAACACCATCTCCAATACTTCGTCACCACCCTTCCTGTCATGAATTCCATATCTACGCAGAAGTTTTCCAGACCTGAAAATGCAAAAGGAATTTTGATAAGCCAATGTCAACCCAGTATGGTTAATATACCCAATCGACAACAAATACAGTTTATGCTATACATAAATAATAATACTATTTGACATTTAAAACAAAAGTTAATATATTTTGAATACTTACCATAAATCCAAAATATGCCTATGATCTCACCAATTGCAGTTCCGAGAATGAGAAAAGTGCCTGGGAATTGATCTACTAAGGTTAGAATGTACTGTCCTCCCTAAAAAAAAAAATTAAATCATTCAATGTTTTTGTTTATGTAGGTTCCAATATATTATTTATACAATTAAAATATATGTTCGAAACACATTAGATTTAATGTATGACATCCAGTGATATCCATCCAGATTTAGTTATGATTTTTAAAAATTGGTCCAGGCAAATAGAGATTAGATGTCTGGGGGAGTGTGGTGGGATGACCATTATTATTTCTATATATATTACGAGAGAAGCTATTTTTTTATACGGGAAAGTAAGTCCTTTTTTTTGGGTACTTAAGCTGGCATAAGTGATCGTTTTACACACTGTAACATTCACAAATTCTGCCGATGATAGACCACCAATCCGCCCATGATACCACATCTATCAAATTTTTGGAATTTGTATACACGTTTAACTTGCACACTTTTTGTATGTAAGTTGTATTTTTACTACTGCCACCTGCATTCGAAAACTTTGTCGTTCCCATAATCCAATACAGATGTCACTATTGATAAAGAGATATCTATATTTTTTAGAAAAAAAATTCGATAGCCTTCTTCATACAATTTTGAAACAAAAATATTCCTTACACATTAGGTGAAATGTCGACAGTTACAGAGATAAGCGACATCAAATTTGCATTTTTTTTCCTCTATATTTCTGACTTATCTTTTGGAAAATGTTGGAGTGTCACTACAGTAACTTATATGCAATATTAAAAATTTGTTCGCTTAAATACGAGTCAAATAAAATGACAAAAACCTTACAAAAGTATGTTTCAAAATTCTGCATAAAGATTCTAAATATTTAATGTGAAATCTAAATAATTATGGCCATATCATTCGGACCAAATCTTATCTAATACACGAGTCGAGTTTTCACGAGTCATTTATACCATCTTTATCAATTTTGTTCAGGCTTAATTCGCTTTAACTAGAGACTGGATTAAAGAAATAGAATTTTAAGTAGGATTTGCTATAAACACTAAGTTTTTCACAAGTCATTTATACGTGCAAATTTGCATTAGGATTAGCTAAAATATATTACAGTAAAACCCAGTTAATTTGAACCCCGATAATTCGAAATTCGCCATAATTCGAAATTTTTAAAACTTTTTAGTCCCAAATTATGAATTTCATAGTAAATTAACCCCGCTAATTCGAAAACCCCGGTAATTCGTAATTCGAAATATTTTTTAGCCCCTTGCGTCGCAAATCAATACATTTTAGTTTGCGTAATACGATTTTTTTTTTGAAATTTGACAAAATTGAAAAAATATTTCGAGTTTTTTCGCAAGTGAGAACAACAAATATGTCAATATCGGGTACTTTGAAATGTCGCGATCTTTTTTTTAGCATAATAAACATTGCGTTTTTGAAATGATTTCTTGAAATATGAAAAATGGACATTTTTCACAAAATTAAAGGCTTTTTCGTGAGTTTTACGATTCTTGGCGTATTTCGCAATCAATTCACGGCACCTTATGGAATGCCCCTTTTCTATACATATTGTGTCGCGATCCCTAAAATTGGGGAATCCTGTGTATGCTTTCTTCAGTTGGCTGCCTTGATATGTGCAGTTAGTTTAGTTTGCGGCGTTTGTGCTAATCTTCATACCTAAACGCATTTTAAATTGTTTTTCATGTTTTTAAGCCGCCTCTACACTATTAGGAAAGTCGGCTGAAGTGAAGCGAATACAATAGTGTAGAGGGGTACTTCGTGCTACTTCGGCTCGCCTCGAGCGATTTCCGAAAGTTGTCGGTTTTTGGGCCGAGTCAAAGGAATCCGAAGTGACCCGAAGTTCGTGCGGAGTACTATTCTATGGGCAACTGAGTTCCTCGCAGTGTAGGCACCTACTTCGGGTTACTTTGGACTTCGGCCGACTTTCTTAGTAGTGTAGAGGCGGCTTTAAATTTGTCTTTAGTTCGATTTTTTTTCTAATCACTGTGTTTGTGTTATTAAAATGTTTAATTTTCTTTGTAAGATGTTATTAGTGACTTATCTTATTGTTTCACGCATTTATTGACAATAGTATTTCTAGTAACCGTTCATTGTTGGTTTGAGCCGGAAAAAAGGCGGAATCAAAAGTTATTTCGCAAGTGAGGATAGCAAATATGTCCAAATGCCGCGATCTTTGCATTAACATAATAAATGTTGCGTTTTCAAAGTGATTTCTTTAAATATAAACATAAATTTAACGAAATTAAAGGTGCTGATACACATGCTTATTTAGTGGCACGTGGGCATGCGCAGTATCGACCTTCTTTAGGCCTTGCTTATTAGTGGCATGTGTTTACGCACATTGCTAGTAATGAGCATGCCACCTAGTGGCGTGCTCAAAAATCAACCGCCGGTTGATTTATAAGCATGCCACTGTCATACACCATAGAGAAGGGGTATCTTTGGAGCATGTGTGAATAGGCTTGCTTATTATGAGCATGCTTAGGTATGTCATTCACGGGCTTCGCGGCTAGTATTATCAATGCGATCTTCTCAGTCCGCGACAGATGAAACAAATATGGCGAGTTGGGGAGATGATAAAACATTACTTTTCGTGACTTATTATAGAAATCACGAATATCTGTGGAATACTCGATCACCGTTGCGTACAAATAATATAGTGAGAAATAATGTTTATGAAACTTTATGCATGAATGATTCAAATCTTACAATAAAAATTATAAAAACGAAAATAAAAAATGTGCGGATGGAAACTCGGGAACTTTTATGATTTATTGGTTCACTTGAATTTTCTATTTCAGATTGCAAAGTTTTCATTTTGAACAAGAGCTCATTAGCATGCCACTAAATAAGCATGTGTATCTGTACCTTAACGGTTTTTTAAGAGTTTTAAGATTTTTGGCGAATTTCGAATTGACGGGGGCCCCTATTATTCGAAATTAATTTTTTGGGTCCCTTAAATTTTGAATTAACGAGGTTATACTTTATTATTATTTTAAGCATATTAACGGAAATATTACTGCTTAATGCAGCCGTAGACCTGAGTGACAGCAAGTCTAGGGAAGGCTTAAATTAAGCTTAAATTCATTTGGATTCAACATATTTATTTATTTATTTGCACTGCTGTATTTGGCCGTGCTGGCAAATACGCAGTCTTTTATATTTGTAGGATTTTGCAAAACATCAAAGATGTAGATTAAATTTTAGTTTCCAAATCAAACTGTCAAATGTCTACATACCGGAGTGACATAGATGAGTCCCAACAGAAATCCTACAATGCATCCTGCCAGGGCCATCTCCCAGTATTTTCTGGTCTTGAATCTGTCAGTGAGAACGGTGACTATGGCCCCCTGCAGCGAAACGGCACTGCCCAATCCCAGCACAAACAGCATAAGGAAGAATAACACAGCAAACAACTGCAAGAAATGAAATTTTTAATTTAATCAAATATTGACAAGCACATTCTTAAACATCAAATAATAATAAAACTATGATTAAAATAATTTACTTCTAAATAAAATGTATTGTTGATATGTAATAAACTATGCATAGCAACAGGTTTAACTGATTGTTACATCTATTCCCTGTGAGACTGAAAGGGATTTCCACCCTTACCCGGAACTGTTTCAGGAGTTTAGTCCTTTATTATTTTCTTTCTCCTGATCTCCTATGGCCTTAATTGAATTCGGAATAAAAGAAGTAATTTAAAAAGAGATAGTAATTAAATAATTATATCTGATGTTATTTTTTTTACCTGAGGAACCCAGTCGAACTTTGAGATGGCATCTGGATACGAAATGAAGGCCAGGGCGGCCCCTCCACTTCCGACCACACTCTGTATATCACTGACTCCCTTCTCGTGAGCCAAGTTACCCAGAATTCCAAAAATAGTGAATCCGGCCAGGAGACTTGTGAATGTGTCCAAAGTTGTGACTATCATTGAATCCCTGTACACAGTAGACATTATAATAAACATTGTAAAACACAAAACATCACAGGAATCATATTTACTCTGAAAGATAAGAAGTATGGTAAACTGGGGATCGTCGAATAGAGATTGAGTTATGCTCAAAGTTAACTAACACATTAATTTTTAATTAATAGTTCATGGAAAAAAATAGAGAAACAATTAAATTGACAAATGCAATATTGTACAAATATGTATTTGTTGTAAAGAAAATAATACCTACATTTTTTAAAAACTATATATTTAATGTTAGTAAACACATATTCTCCATTTTGTATTCATTTGATAAATCCATAACCAAATGAACAACTATTTTACATATACAAATAAGTGCAAGTAATAATCTAAAGACGTATAAATGTGATTTTAATTTAATTGTGTTTCATAGACAGTAGACTCTCGATCGAAAATTGCTGCCAAAAATAATAAGAAAACATACTTGTACAGATATGTTGCACGAAAATACATAAAATACAAGAATATATGTACATTTAAAAAACATTAAAATTAAAAAATAAAAACATTATGCTCAATTTAAATTTACAATTTACAAATTGCGATTGCAAACTTCCATAAAAAAGTAAATACAGAATCAAAGAGCCCCCAAATAATATGAGGGACTTATAATAGTGATGATATTTTCACAATTTTGCTTATTTGATTTTGGTAGCCAGATGAAGTTTATTTTTTGTATTTTAAATAATGGATAAGACAGATATTTCGAAATGTTATTACAACTTTTTGGAATCTGGATACGCTATCCCCGATAACAGAGTCCACTGTATCTGCTAGGTATATGATTGATTATTGACTACATTCAGTGTTAATCTGACCTCCGAAAATAACAATATTGTTATTTAGTAATTGTTACACCAACACTCAAAAATATAGAAACGTCAATATCTGTCAAATGTTAATATTTCGATCATTCCGACAAAAACACTGGCTTTAATTTAATACTTGAACTCTTTGGGTGAAGAAATTAGTAGATGTGTGTGAATTAAACTGACTTTTTACAACTTTTAAAATAATAAAAAATTGAAAATAGTTTTTTTTAAGAAAGGTTTTATCATTTTATTTAAGTTCCACTGAAGCGAAAGAAGTTTTCATAATCGATATAAGTTACTGTAATGATGGTTAAACTATGGCAAAAGATAAGTGAGAAATATTGAAAAAAATGCAAACTTTGATATTGCATGTCTCCATAGCTATTGATATGGTCATGGTTGCCCGAACAGTTTCGACTCATTATTAAGGTGGGATTCCACCTGTAAAATTTTTGCGACTATCTATGAGGCACCCTGTACGAGTATGTATGTATGTATGTACATATGTATGTGTATGTCGGTACTTACTAAGCATTTAATTGTCGTGTGCCGATTTATCAAAATGAATTTACTGAAATGAAAAAAACACTGAATAAGGCGGGCTATCGTAAATCTTGTCTATTTTAGAGTGTTGGGGTAACAATCACCAAAATAACAATATTGTTATGTTCAGAATGTTAGATTGGATGAAAGACAGTGGGTGCCAATGCAATACAAACATATTTCATTTTAAGAGGTGTCAAAATATTACGATTACATTGAAATTAGTTACAATTCAAAAGATATTCAAATACTAAGGCCGGCGTCACACTGCGCAAATCGTCTGTTGCGGAATGCCTCTACATTTCTTTCCATACAATATGCGTTTATCAAACACACTACGCGGACGATCAGTCGACCCATTTGCTTTGCCGAATCTACGCGACGGAAGATCCGCGCAGCGTGGCGCCGGCCGAAAAGCACGAATCTGCAAAGCCCCACTCACCTGTAGACATTATGTGAGAACTGGTTATAGGAAGAGAACATTACAATAGCTCCAATACAGACAGAAAGTGAGAAAAATGCCTGAGTCGTAGCGGCGTACCACACCTACAACACAAAACAGTAGCATAACATTACCAACTGTGAAAACGCTAAGTTATATACATATGCACGTTCATAACGCACGTGTCATAGAGCAGGAGCCAGCGACCGCCAGGCTTACGTAATAGTATCCAACCTGTTCTGTAGATCCAACAATTCTGTAGATGTACACTACTGTAGGTAAGAAGGTTTGGGTATCATGACATTTGAATTTGGGGGATTTTGGCAAATAACAGATAATACGACTACAAAAAAAATGTGTAAGTAAAACGTTAAAATATATAGTGGCCCGAATAAAATAAATAAAATTCAAATTTGTTACTATAACGTAAACATCATGATCACTTGTACTGCTTCAGAGCGTCTGGCGGAAGAAATGACCCACGAAAAGCGTCTGGCAATGATTAATATGAGCGTAAAGTACTGTCTCGTTTAATATATTAAAAATCAGGTTTGTTATTTTTACGTTTACTTACTAATTTTTTCGTACCTGTAATTACCTCCTTTTATCTGCAAAAATCCCCCGAACTCAAATGTATATATCCAAATTTTCTTACCTACCATAGTGTACACGCAGAGAAAATATTTCAGGTTTTATACTATAACGTAAGTCTGGCGGTCGCTGGCTCTACGACTATTAGAATAGTTTATAGTTTTCCACAATTGATTTGCGCAATCACTAAGATGCAAAAAGCACACAAATGTATGTATAAATGAGTTACTTACAGTAAAATAACTATGAAGACGGAGTTTTCTTAAAACAGGTAGAAAAATTTCCTAGTCCATCTTTCAAATTTCTTTCAATCTCTGTCATCTCCCATACTATGTAATGAATTCAAAGAATAAAAACTCTTTGAAACCATTGAAAATAATCAGTATGAATTGTGTAATATTGAAATAGTGGAAACCGCAATGTTTTTATAAGGTTGCTTTTACGAAAATATTACCTTTGTTGAAGGTTTTGGAACTATGACACTTTTGGAAATATGAATGCACTTTCTTCGTTCACGGTGAGAACACCCCAAAACCAACCAACCTCTATTAAAAATGTTTTGTATGTAAGTACATATGTATATGTATACAGGGTGTCCTGTAGCCAGTAGCCAAAACTACGGGAGAGTCTTCTTCATACAATTTTGAATGGGGAATATTGTCACACTTTGGGCGAAGTGTCGACAGTCACGGAGACAAGTGACATGAAGGTTTGCATTTTTTTCAATATTTCTGGCCGACTTTCAGTAAAATGTTGTAGTATCACTACAGCAACTTGTATCAAAAATTTATTCGTTTAAATATAAGTCAAATAAAATGACAAAAACCTTACAAAAAATATCTTTCAGGTGTCCTGCAGCTAGTAGCAAAAACTTCGGGAGAGTCTTCTTCATTCAATTTTGAATGGGAAATATTTTCACACTTTGGGTGAAATGTCGATAGTAACGGAGATGAGTGACTTCTTTTTTATTTCATTTTTTTTCATAATGTATGTTTATGTAAAAGTGATCCTTCATCTTATACACCACACAAATGCATTAAAATTTGTTTTATGCGTAAATAATGATATGTGTCAAATGTATGTGCAGTGAATATAATGTATGATAGATTTTTGTATACATAGTAGAAATATTATAACAAAGAAAGCATTTAGAGCATTACATAACATGTAAGAGAAGAATCCAGAAGTACCTAACAAAGAAGAAGGAGATGAAGAAAACAGAAGAATATAATGTACGCAAGCTTCTTAAAATATACCATAAAAGAAAGTCAGAAATCACCAGTTTCATGCAGGAAGACATCTATATTTATATCGAAGACATCTAACTGACCTGTATACGTTGGCCGAGAATGGGTTGTAAGATGAAAACATCACAATAGACCCGAGAAATACGCCCAAAGAGAAGAATACTTGCGTTATTGCTGCATACCATACCTGAATACAGCCTCTTAATTAAATATATTGGTCCAGAATAAGGATTTATATAGTGAAATAGAAACAAGTGCACATAACGCGTCATTGGTTAAGAGCGAAAAGTGGCTAAAGCAGGGATTAATAAAAAAAAAAAATTCTCACTTTAAGATTGCATTTGTATTAAATAATCCTTGATGATATATTCAAAATGATTAGCTATGACTACAACATGAGGCTCTTCCTGTAGCAAAACACATCACAACAATTACAGTAGCGAAACAAATATCCAGGCTTGAGAAAATCACATAGATGTAACCTCACTGGGGATTAATCCCGGAACCCTTGGCATGAGAAGCCAGTGTTATTCCCAGATAATTATGCTTCTATTCTACTTTATACTAACAGAATTATACTTTTTTACAGTCAATATCTATTTTCAAATTAAGCTAAACGCTTGTGCTATGAAAATAGGACTAACTTGCTTGTCTGGAGTGAGATTCGAACCTGCGACCTTTGGATCACGAGGCGAGAGTCCTAACCACAAGACCAACAAGCTACTCAATTCAATATATATTCAAATAATAATTTATCTATTTTCCCAATGATATTCGCTCTTAACCGGTGACATATTATATTTAAATATCAGTGTAAAAACATTTTGTTGTGCACCAAGTAAAAAAAAGTATTAAAGCATAGCATATAATATGGTACTTATCAATATTAATATTATAGCATTTATGGTATTAACATGTTCATATAAAATTGGGTATACAGTCAGTGATGTGCTGCTAAAATTCTATCAACCGGCTCGCACCTTGGTAAACACCAATCCCTAATTTTTATACATTTATTTCAAATTAAAAAAATGTATCTTACATTATACAATTATTTATTTACATTACATAATTTATACATTACATAAATTCATTCCAAACGGTGTTTTGATTTTCATTCGAAACTTTAACCGTGACTGGTCTTATTAGTCTATCATCTACTGTGTGATGGTGACTTCTGAGCCATGATTTAACGAATGATATGGAATCCCGTGAAGTTAGTGTCAAACCTTTTAAATTAATGTCATTAAGTCTGATATATGAAAATCCTTGTTCCGCCTCTGCAGAGCTTATTGTAATTGTATTATTAATATTTTTAGTTTTTCTGACCGTGTCAGGAAGTTCATCTCGAATATCTTTTAAAATATTATCGATATTATCTCTGAAATCATTTACATTTATTTTGAACTTAATAATTTTACTAAGAATCCTAATATTGACAATTTCATCTAATTTCCAGGTATTGGTTCAAAAGTATTAATTAGATCGTAAAATATAAAATCGTAAAATCTGTATTTTAAGAACCAACCCGCCGAACCAAAATAGATAGAGCTGGTGCGAACCTATCTTAACGCATCACTAGTCCTTTGATGATTCGGGATCCAGTGATGGATTCCGAATTGAGATCCGAAATTTCGGCCAGAGAGGTCAGAGACACACAGCAAAATAGCCCAGAAAACTCTACACAGTCGATTATTTTGACAATTTTTGATTTTACATTTGATAGCAGGATGAAGCTTATTAAATTTGTTTTAAAAATTCCGAAATGGTGCAAATAACAATTACAGCTGTTCAAACAGTGTTGTTTGATACGCTATCACAAGTTAAACGTCCCGCATCTGTGAAAATAGGTGTGCTTGTTTATTTTGAATAAGACTGAAATATTTCCTAAAGGACAAACTGATAATCAGATCAGATCAACCGTGGTTTAGTGCCACCTTCAGAAAGACTGGTGGTTGACCTCCAAGATCATTAGTTGTCAATTAAAATTGTTTTGAACGACACATTATATTCAAACAAACTAACGTACCAACTTATCATCACACAGTTTCTCTACGGCGGTATCTGTTCTATTCTGACACACAAATATTGCCTTATCCACATTTACACATTATTCTTATGCCTGCTTGATGATTCTTGTCGCCCCTAAAGAAACATTTTTCTTGCAGGGGACTGTCTGACTACATTTGGGGAGTATTTTGTCTTGGGCTATTAATACAGTAAAACCCCGATAATTCGAAATTCGTCACAATTCGAAATTTATAAAACACGCAAAATATTTATTTCGTAATTGATTAACCCCGATATTGTGTAAACCCTGGTAATTTGTATATAGAAATAATTTATAGACTCTTGCGCCATAAATCAATACATTTTAAGTCACATAATTTGATTTTTAACAAAGTATAAAAAACTAACAATTTCATTATTCATTATTCAATTTAGTGCTTTCACACAAACGATTATATGCAGAGAACATCATAGTCTAAGCTTAACTCTAGGTGCACAGTTTACACCCGCGCTGTGCAAGAGGGTATCCTGCAAAGCATCGGACCCTCCCCACGAGTACATGCGCCTTTTGATCGCGTGTACTCGTGTGGGGGTCCTTTATTCATTTTGCGGTTCCTTGTGGAAACCCTTTATCTACAGGCACATAATATTATGTTGCGTTCCCTAAAATTTGGGAATCCTTTGTATGCTTTCTTTAGTTAGCTGCCTTGGTATGCGTGGATAGTTTAGTTTTAGTTTGCGCTAATTATTCGTACTTGGACGCGTTAAAAATTGTTTTTCACGTTTGAAAATTTAGATTGGTTTTTTTTTCTTATAATTGTGTTTATGTTGTTAAATTGTTTAATTTTCTTTGTAAGAAAATATTAGTGACTTATCTTATTTTTTCACGTATTTGTATGCTTGTATTGATCTGAGTTAGAAAAAAAACGAAATCGAAAGTTAAAATCGAACGAGGATTGAAGAAGTTTTTCATAAATAGAAAGATTACTGTAAATATTTTCGATTATGACACTCCAAAATGACGATTTGGAAAAAATTATGTGATGATTATTTTTTCGCATGTGAGAACAGCAAATATGTCGATATCGGATAAAAATGGTGCAGTACTGGAATGAATATAATAAGTATGGTTTGTTTAGAAATGATTTCTTGGAATGTGCAAAAATATATAATTTACGTTTTTGTACATTCTCTTGAATTTTGAATTAACGAGGTCATGCTGTAAACCATCACAGCATATACTGCAAATAGCAAAACTGATACAGAATCAATGTGTTAAATTAAATTGTCAATAACTGACCTGCTGCCTCGAATTCCCGAGCCGAACCATCAAAGATCTATCTTAGGTTTTAGCTTATTTTGATTCTTTCATTTTTTCATTTCTTTTTCTCATGGCTCCTGGAACTTACATGACTTCATAAATCTACGAGAGCTTCTAATGGAACCATCTTCCGGCATCTACTAGTAATTTACCTAGTCACGCCAGTTCATTCACGGACATGTATCAATTAAATATCTAAACATAATAATATTATTACCATACTAATACAAATATATTACCTTTGGATTGTAAAGTTGATTCCATTGTGGTTTGATGAAGAAAATTATTCCGTCAACGGCTCCCGGTAGGGTTACAGCTCTGTGAAAAACGACAAATGGAGGAGGAATTATTAAAAATATTTTGATTTAGAAAAGCAGATACAACCTTACTATTTTTTTTCTATTCTGTCTTTTGAATTTTGTATTATGTCGTTTAAATTTTGTATTATGTCATTTGAATTTTGTTTTCTGTCGTTGCTGCCTTACCTGATCAACAAGGCGAACATAACAACGTACGGGAAGATGGCTGTGAAGTATGCGGCCTTTCCAGAGCTCTTCACGCCTTTAACCATCACTAGGAACACAATGACCCAGGACGACAGAAGGCATAGAGTTAATCTCCAATCGGGAAGACCTACGAATGAGTAACAGAGATTAGTAGTAATTCAATGTAAGAATAGCTACTGTATATATTATTATTTATATACATATATCTGTGGGCAAATGGAACAACCGAATAATTAAAAAAAATGCAGGTTTTTCAGGAGAGGCAAAACAAAATTTTGGAATTTCGTTTGTTTACGAAATATCTCTTAAAGCCTTTGTTATTTTTATTTAATTTTTAAACGACTTGTTTTGTTGAAGAACGTTGAACCAAGTTGACTAATTTCGTTGTTTCTTGCCAAATTTTTCAAATAATTAATCATGTCATTTGTCCTTTTTCAAAAAATCTTTTATTTTATTTCCTTTGCTAGATATGCTTCTGAAGAACAACTTTGCATACTGAAATCAAAACTCGATTTTATTGACTCATTTGGTTGTTCCTTTCGCCCACTCTTTTGATAATCCAGTTGAAATCAAAAATAACCCACCTATACCATTTTCAATGTCTGGAATTTGCTTCAAAACTTCTCTTCTGAAAAAATAAGAGGTATTCTATTTAATTTCATGCAATTATTACAGATTACAATAAAATAATCTTATTTATTTTGGTTTTTTAAGTAAATTTTTTTTAGTAACGGAAGTTGCTCACGCAGCATGTAGCCGAAATGCGATACCAGAACCAACGACGCCATATTGAATTATTGTCAGCTGTCAGATTATGTTTGCATGTGAGTTCACGAATGTTTAGATCATTTTAAGAAAGTTTTAGTTTGTCACCGTACCAAAAACGTTTAAAAGTAATATTAGAGAAATTATTTATTGCAAAAACGATGCAACTGTCAGATTTTCCTTTTCAAAGCCAAAAACACATTCATTCATTCGACATTCAATGCGGCTGTCAAAGTTGTATAGTTTTTAAACTTTTAAATAAGGATCCGTTTTAGGCCGACAATCGATAAAACATGAAAGCGGGTAGGCACTTGGACTTTTTTTGAAAATACCCACGTCTTTGAAGAGGAACAACGTCTCAATAACGAAACCATATTGAATGAATGAAATGTCAGATTCTGTTTAGGTACATGCGAGTTCACGAATGTTTTGATCGTTTTTTAAGAAATCTCTATGAGTATTTCCTTAAGTAGGTATGAGATTTAGTTATTTTCATGAAACTCAATAAAATAATCGACAATGATCAATGTAGATTTTTACAACTCAATACTTTGAGCGTCATTATGATGCATCAGATGGCAATTCTGTTCTGTGATCAAAATACAATCCACGGCAAATGGAGGCTTGCTTCGCGCTACGCCTGTAGTCTCCTTTGTGAGATATTGCAAGTGATAATTGTACGTAAGTAGGAAACCTATTTTAAAATGGGACAATGTTATTTAATCCTCTGAAATGTAATTGATTTATTGTAAATGTGCACTTTTTAAAATAAATTATGTTTTTTTATGTTTTATCTTTATATTAGTTATTGTGTCTATATTAGTTGATCTACGGATAAATTATAAAGCATACTCAATTAATATTTGGTATTCAAAAATAATATTTGATCCCCTTTTTTAATTATCCTAAACATAAGGCTATTTTAAGAATTTAAGAAATATACAGTTGCCGGCAAACTTCTTGAAATTTTTTGGCGTAGTGGGGAATGAAGAAGACAAATTGCACATGCGCAAACTTCCCCCACTACGCTGAAAAATTTCAAGATGTTTGCCGGCTACTGTGCCTGAACTGAAAGTGCCTACTAAAATAAAGTAGGTTAGATTAGGTTAGGAAATACGTAACAAAAAAAATTGGTCAGTCAAAATTTAAATAGACGGAAAAGTATTTTACTTAAATCGAACGTAAGAATCATCAAAATGGGTCCACGCGTCTGGTCTCTAGAGCGTCATAAAGGAACTAACATACATACATAGACTGATAAACACATCACCCTCCTTTGCGTCGCACAGTCGGGTAAAAAGATGACCGTTTAGATTTTTTTGCTTGTTGCTTTTGCAAAATTAAAAAATCATTTAAATACATGCCTTTGAAAATTAGCTTTGCATACTTACAAATAGTACAACTCGGAGCTGCTGGTGGTGTTGGCATTGGATCCGTTAGTTTTATCCGAGGCAGAAAAGCAATTGGGCTCCCACTCTGGCCGGCAGTGAGCCCACGGCAGCTCGGCATTGAAAGACTGCGCCAGGTAGAACAGTGTCATCCCCATCAGGGAGACGTAGTACGAAACGATGGATGCGTTCGCTATCAGCTGACCGACACCGATACCTGAAATTGAATGAACATTTTTTAAATATGCTCATTAATTTTTCTCCAGAAAAGATTAGTGTGTTGCGTCCCTTCCCTCATAAGCGTAAAGGCAGCCATTTGTAAAAAAATTACCAATGAGTTGAATATCCGGTAGGCCTCTTTCCATTTAAGAAAGACAATCAAATTAGTATGTGTAAGCCGTGCGTACGAAGCACATTCTTTCGTTGTGTTGGTGTTTTCGGGTATGAACACCGACATAACGAAACACTGTCCCCCGTACGCACGGCTTACATGTACTAACTCGATTGCCTTTCTTAAATGGAAAGAGGCCTAAGAAATAAGAAAATGTGAACCATTTGACATAAAGCCAAAAGCAATATAAAATTTATTTCAGTGCGAAAAACGTCATATTGTTTTTAAAATTTTCACAAAAACTGTATTAATTCTAAGCAATAAGACAGTATACTTTAATTAATTACAGTGTGTTTTATATTATGCAAATTTCATAAACAAAGGAATCGTTACAAAATGTGATTTTGTCAAATAGCTGCCTTTATGCTTTTGGGGGCAAAATAAGGCGCAATATAAAAATGAATGAGGAAATTTTTTCATTTTTCATTTTAGAGTGTCTCACAAAGCTGAAAAGGAATTAATAACTAAATGTAACGCTTTTTGAACATTGCTGTCATAAATGACTATAATTTCATCTCCTTAATATTCGAATCAATCATTTTAGCATAATGAGGGTGTATATTGTCAAGGAAAAAAAAATTTTCATTGTCTTAATTGAATTCGACGTTTTACCACATTTTTTCTTAATGTGTCCCATTGTTGAAGATAAACCTTTTCATAGATCATTTCACAAAATTTCCACCGTTATTAGTGGACCATAAGTTAGGTTAAGATATTTTTTTTTCATTATTCTGTCGGGTTGCCTTATCGTACCTTTCATAGCGGGGGACACGACCCACATCCTGACATTGTTCCTGCTGGTGAACTGCCCAATCAGCATCTCCATGTAGTACATGGGCTTCCCGATCAGGAACAGGACTATGATGTAGGGGATGAGGAACGCTCCACCGCCGTTCTCGAAGGCCGTGAAAGGGAAGCGCCAGATGTTCCCCAGACCCACGGACAGGGAGATGCAGGACATGAGGAGGTCCAGGCTGTTGGTCCATGTCGGTCTGTCTTTAGACAATGCCTGTTGATTAAATGTTTTTATTAAATACAAATACTCATATCTATACAAAAATTATATATCCTTTAATATTACCCCAGAAACGCGAATAGCTACCACCAAACCCATTAGACTAAGGGCCAACGACTGCCAGAGTTACGTTACAGTTACACTATAGTTGATAATAAGGTTTGGATATTACGACATTTGATTTCGGCGGATTTTGGCAGAAAATACAGATATAAAAATGAAGAAGTAAAACGTTATAATACAATTTTTTTATGTTTAACAGAACAGTACTATACATAGGGTCTCCAAATCGAGTAATCATGTATTAAGCAGAAGTCACGTTAGGGCTACATGGGGGCGAGGGAGGGGTTCAAAATGGAACCATGTGGTTTACGGATGCTCTTTAAAATGTACAGGGATGAACTAAATCCCTTCTCGATGAGAGAGGAATGAGTCTCAGCGGAAAAATGTCTCCTCTCGTATACGTAAGATACATTTATGGTGCACTTAAATATTTATTATTGCATATTTAAATGCCCAAGTAAAAAATACTATTTTTTTTTGTAATAGACGTATTTAAAAACTTTGCTTATAAAAGAGCGCGACTTATTTGTAATATATATAATTGTTTCAAAATTTACAACCGCTTAGTAGTTTTTGAAAACAAGTCCTTATGTATTGGTACCAAACGTGGCGCCAGATTATGGCGTTAGTTCATGTCTATTTGTGTATTTTGGGGACCTGTGGGTTTTACGAAAATACTGGGCGAATAAGCCACAACCAGAGCCTCCAAACCGAATATTCGAATATTCGAACCTCCAATATATTCGTTTGTTTTTAAGTATTTGTTATTGAATACTTTAAAAAGTATTCGCTCATATTTATATTATAAGATTTTAAATATTTTTTTAAACTAAACAAAGGTTTACGAACCCTGGAAGTCATATGCAAGCATTTTCAGGCATATGATTTTTTCTCCAGAAGTACCGCTATCGGCTATATGGATGTCGGACATCAAAGATGAAAACACCGTAAATTGTCGGACATCTTTTGCATTTGCCTTTTTTAAAGTCTTATGGTTTTATAACAATAAGCACTTACGGTTAACACACTTTGTTTTGTCAACGATGGAGACGGCTTTCTATTATTCTTTAGTATTAAGCTTTCATAAATACTTGAGCCGACAAACAAGAAGTTATATACAAAATAATGAAAAAAAAAACTTGCACGTGGAGTGTGAGATATGAAGTAATATAAACATATCTAAAATTTTGTCAGTTATCGAAAGAATACTGACTCGTCTGTATATCCACGGAGAGTTCGAGTTCTGCAAGTTATCAACCACGAATATAGTTTTTGATGTTTTTTATAACATATATTTTTAAAAATTAAAATAAATAAATTCTCTACAATTACTGTGTTTATTTTTTAATATATTGAATGTATTTATCTGTATTTATCATCCTAAGTAAATTATTCCTTTCTTAAAAATT
The DNA here is from genome assembly GCA_016648135.1 of Agrypnia vestita. Classification (NCBI taxonomy): domain Eukaryota; kingdom Metazoa; phylum Arthropoda; class Insecta; order Trichoptera; family Phryganeidae; genus Agrypnia; species Agrypnia vestita. The sequence goes on along the minus strand of JADDOH010013529.1, from coordinate 3,331 downwards.
TAACAAATATATTCTAATATATTATCATTAACTATTCGATATTCGAATAGTTGGAATCACGAATATTTGGAGGCCCTAGGCCCACAATCTATCAATCTTCTAGATTATTTATGAATTTTAAAAGAGACCAGACTAATGACATGATATTTTAATGCGTTTAGAAAGACATCTTGCCTTGAAAATTTTCCAGGCAATGAATGAATGAATTTTCTTTACCACTGTCATGGTAATTTTCTTGAGCTAAGGTGTTCTTGCCTCAGACCTTGTAGGCTCCTCGTCTCATGGCGAACGTTTTTGTCTTTTTTGTTCTGGATTCTTCCCCGTGAATAAACAAATAAACGAGGCGCTTACTTTTGCATATTTTAGATATTTTATTAAGCGCCACTTTATTTAAATGGATGTGTGTTGCGAACACCTTCCTACTATTGAGTTATTAACATTAATGAAATGGGACGTCTTTGATTTATGACGGACATTTCCTATACAATGTTTGTTTGTTTTTGCAGATGGCGACAAAACAATTTATTCCCATTTATAAAATATCCTAATTCCATACCGAGAGGTAGGTAACAGTAGCAATATTATTTAAAATTATGATTTTAAATATAAATACATAACACTCAACGCATAGTGGCTATGTATTGGTGTTTATATTGTACATATTTTCAGTGGGGCCCAAAAGGTTTTCGATCTATTATACTTTTGTTAGAGTGACTTTTGCGAGTAACGATATTTTTCCCAGCGCTAAAAGCTAAAATCAACCACACCAAGAAATGGGATCATAGCTCGTAGCAAAAACTTCGCAGGTGGATTTCTGTCTTTATAATGAGTTGAAAATGTTCAAGAAATCATGAAAATATATCAATAGTTATGGAGATATGCAATATCAAAGTTTACATTTTTTTTTCAATAAACCTGACCTATTTTTTTGCAAAAAGTAGAACCGTCACTACAGTAACTTATATTACAGTATTTACTATCGCACACACGCGTTGGCCACACCGCCGTCTCAAATCTTCAAAGTACCTACTGACGATCGAAAAGTTTTCTAGTGCGAACCTGAGCTACTTATGCAACGTGCATTAGTATATGAGAGACAAGTTTTTCAAGAGTGATAATTGGCGTGAATTACGAAATTAGCGAATTGGTGTGTGAAATATTCTAGAAAAATTTGGAGTAAATTAAAGAACAGTGCTCCAATCAAATTCTTGTCCAATGACTTTGCATATTAAATAAAAGTTTAAGTAATTTTAAGTGCTTCATCCCGTGACGGCCATCTTTAACCATCCGATTTACTTTATATTTTCGGATAATTTAAATAAAATCCCTTTGTATGCTTGGTCTGAAACGAATTTTTATTTTTAACATTGTTCGAAAATATAAAGTAAATTGGATGATTTAAGATAGTAAAACTTAACAAAAATTTTTTCAGATTCTACAGTGAACGTAGGAGACTGTCGATATACAATTTTTAAAAATTTGATAATGTGTGGGTGTTCTTACAGTGGAATTGGTAAACATTGCATTGTGTAAGGTGATCACATAAGTCAGCTAATACACGTTATAAGCCCTGCGGCCACCCTATAAAGGCTTCCATAGATGTTTCCCAAATAAATGGCTTCGTCTCTGTGACACTTCTATAATTTATCTCAATTGAAGATATTATGTTTAGGATTAATATTGAAAAAGAGGCATTTAGAACAACGAAAATACGAAAACCTTTTCTAACTTAAGCAAACATTAATTTATTCACATTTTGTGAATAAATTAACTTTATATTTACGTTTTAGAGCTTTTTGATTGATTAAATTCATTCATTTCAAAAATGTCTAACTTAAAAGGTTAAAACTGACGACATTACAATGTTAGAGCTTGACCAATGTAAATTGGCGTGCGGCGACTTTGGAACTAAAACCCGCCCCGCCCGCACCCGGCGGTAACCCCTCGCCCTGACATTCAGTTCAATCTCGTATTTGCGCGTGAGCTGTGACATCTTGATTTGAATCGTGTCCAAAACAGTCTTGCAACACCTTGCAGGTGGTGCAAGAGCAATTGCCAATGTAGTTTTAAATTTAAATTTAAAGTTTTACGAAGCTGCAAAGGCACATAATGGACCAATACTACCGTTTGACAGGACTCCAGATAGAGCGGCCGCCATTACTGGTTTGTTTCTTCAGTGTTGCCCGACCAAATTTCTATTATAATATCATAAAATATATTGTTTGTCAATGTACCGGACACTCTGTATTTTATGTATTACATAATGTATTGTGTAATAAATTTACACCCTGGCAACTTCTATTTCGCGACAGGGACGCCCCTCCCTCGCACGCCAATTTATACTGGTGGCATTCTATACAATAACTGTCAAGATACCGAAATCACAATATTGCTATGCTCAGAATATGGCCGAATATAAATTACATATACAGGGTTATTTGGAAAACATTAATTACCTCGCAGGACTATATTCCTGCCTTGATAATGAGTCGAAAATGTTCAAGCTATTATGACCTAATATCAATAGTTAAGGAGATATGCGACATGAAAGTTTGCATTTTTTTTTCAATATTTCTGACTTATTTTTTTTAAAACGTTGGACTATCATTGCAGCAACTTATATCGAATATGAAAAATTCATTCCCTTTAACACAAGTCAAATAAAAAAATAAAAACCTTCGAATTACAATTGAAAAACATTTCAATTGGAATTTTTTCTGGGTTTTTATCATTTTATTTAATTTGTATTGAAATTTTTCGTAAACGATATGTCCAATGATAGTCCAACGTTTTACAAAAAATGAGTCAGAAATATTGAAAAAAATGCAAACTTTGATGTCGCATATCTCCATAACTATTGATATTAGGTCATGATGGCTTGAGCGTTTTCGACTTGTAATCAAGGCAGGAATATAGCCCTGCGAGGTTATTAGTGTTTTCCAAATAACCCTGTTGTATTGATGCTGGGAAAAATATAAATAGGTACCTACTCGCAAAAGTAATGCCGGGGCGGATATTTTCGACGTGGTCCCCAGTGCACCGCATTGGCGCAGTTACGCCACTGGACCACAGTACAATAAATTACTCATTCCCATATCATTTATAAATTATTTGACTGTAACAAGAACTGGTAATACGAAGTAAACAGTAGTTATAATCTATCTGAGAATCGCGCTCACTTGTAAATAAGTCAAGTGAAGCCCCTTATCGCGGATTTGGTAGGTACTTTAATCCGCGTGTGCTTCCTGACCATAAATCATCATCTTCAAGTAATATTTATTGTCATTGTGAGAAAAACAGTATTTAATGTATTTTATTATAGTACTCAATT